>JARHVA010004027.1:1060000-1242500 GCA_037957365.1 Torreya grandis | reverse complement strand
TACACTCAAAACATAGTTTTTAGCACACAAAAACAAATTATAGAGATCAGACTCAACAAAATATAGTGAAATATAATCACACACAGATCAATCTTGATTTTTATAGAAACAACACTTTTGGACAATATCATAGGACACTACCAAAAGCATAGTGTGATATATTCCACCCACTACATTACTGACTAATAGTCTCAAAAATAGATAATTCTAGAATTCTTAGAAAGGTACAGTATGTATAGTTTAGATTTTATAGTCTCAATCATAGATTATTAGATATGTTTAGTATATATTTAGATTTTACATAAAATTACATAAGTTTCTTAGATTGAGGGTATCATGCATGGCATGATCACTCTTGTTTCAATTTAATATATGCACAAACATAGATTAATATTACTCAGTTCAAAATTCATATGCATAGATATAAAAATTAGGGACATGTGTGCAACAAATTATTCCCATATGTTTAATTTTTCATGAGTTCTCTTAGATGGAATCACAACTCCATGTCATTATACATGGTGTGTACCTAAGACACCATATGCACCTTTTTACACCATATTGATGCCCCATTTTATCTATAGTTGTTGGAATTATTGATTATCCTAGAGCTATTTTACATTCCTGAGTAGCCCTTGAGCTATTTTACATTTTAGAGTTTCTTAGTGGCCCAAAGCCATCTTACACAATTTCAATTGCATCACATAATTCAATTTCAATTGTGTCTACTCTACATGGGTAGGCAATGACGGAGTCATAGAATAATTGAGTTCTTGAGACACTCACACATGGGGATTGGGCAAGCCATTATCCTAGTCTAATTTATTCATTATTTGATCACCATATACACACACACAAGATGTCACTAGGTTTTTACATTAGTTTGTGTACCTAGTGATGCGAATTCATTCCTTTCTTCACTCACATATTTTTACATAGTTTTGTCTTTTTTTTTAATTATTAAGGACTAGTTCATACATGTTTCATATGTAATACATGTAATAGAGCATAATTTATAGACTTGGGCCTACATTCATAGTCTTCCCCTCTTAGGTAAGTCCAGGTACATCTCTCATTCCTTGATCTTAGTAATTTCACTTTGTTACATTTATACAATAAAATGAGGGGGGGGATGTAATCATATAAAATGGCATATAATGAAATGAGTGTCACTTGATACCACCCTATCTTTAGCTTAGCCCTAATTCTATATTAGTGCCTTTTTTATCCTTTCCTTGTTTATATGTGCATCCAACCCATGCCTAGATATAGTAAAATCCTCATTAAGCCATCACCTAGGCATCCAAGATCCTTTTTTCACATGTGTCAACCACTTAGAAAATAGTGTAGCCCATTTGGTCTATATCATAGTGTGCTATTAGCAAAAGGGGTAGCACTATTAACCCTTAGCTTTTTTGTACCAATAGATATATTTTGACACATGAAGTGTCTTAGGGTTATCCTAGACTAATTTCATGTATTGAATAGCATTATAAAAATATATAAAGACCACTCTCATTCATTTATCCTTTAGATGAAAATTCTCAAAAAAAGATCATAAATAGTTATGAAAATTAAGGTCATTGATCCTTATTTATCTTTATTTTTGCATACATCCATATAGATTAGTCCAAAGCTCAATTTTAATTAGATTTATAGTGTCAATTCATACACAAATCATTCAAATTGGCATTCATATTGAGACATACTAACATCACTCTCACTTGCATGAACACTTAGATTGGGATAACTACATCAAGTTTGATCCCCTTTTGAGGTATTGGTATGTAGTTAATGCTCAGCACATGAGGTGTTGAGGTCATACCCAACCTACCCTAATAATTCCACTCTTATTATACTTGTGTTCTTTAAAAATCTTAGTAAACATGGAAGATTAGGGTTCCATAGTGAAATTAGTTAAAATTAGTCATAAAAAATGATCTAAGTCTCAGTCACACAGGCATAAGCTTCTTAGAATAATGTGGAGGTTTGTCCCAAGTTTCATTATTTTATCTACAAAGGGTCAATATCATATCGTGTAAGGTTAATAGCAATGTGCATTATTGGAAAGGGGGTTGTCTAGTATCCAAATATAGTTTTGACACCTATTTCTAGCTAATGACACTCTACCCTATTCCTACATCACTTTCTAGCCTATCACTTATTTTTTCCAGTCATATTTTCCAAATAAGTACACCCTTTTCAATTAATTACTATTTAAAGGCTAAAAAAAATATTTTATAAATTAGTGTTTTTTGATACTATAATATTTTATTCCATGATTTACATACTTAGCTCTTTTATCTACTTAGGATTTTACATTAATTACCAAAATAGTTAAATCGCCTTGTAGATGAACTTATAAAAACCCCATTATCTAACACACAACCATTTATCATGGGATGTACCGATGAGTCCATCCTGACCCTTGATGAGTCACAATAATGAAATATCTATTTTTATGGTTCCTTGACATCTCAATATCAAGGGCATTAATTATTTTTGTAACACCTTATGGGGATCTTATCCCTAAGTCATTTCATATTGGTTTTCCATAAACTAACAACATTTCATAATATGAAACTCTCATTACAATATTTCACCCTACCATTTAATGAAATACCTAGTAATTGGAAATTTTTGGTGATTCATAGCTCATGATTAATTAGGTTAACAATTAGTATCAAACAAATGATGATAACCTCACACCATAAAAAAAATAGTAGATAGTCTCAAATAATAATTTGAATAGATCTAGTTTGACCAAGTAACATGGAATAAAAATAAATCATAAAATGCTATGGCCACTATTGTTTCACTTCAATAAATGTCTTCCAATGTCTAATAATATTAGTTTTAATCAATTAGCTCATTGTACCAATATTTGATCATCTATAGTTTGACATGGTATGTGAAATTTTTGGTCTTAATACCCCTTGGTACTATGACATTTACACCTTCCTTCACATTCATACGCTTAATCATTACATATCACAATCCTAATAAAAATAATTCATCCTTAATGATTCATAATATACCTTACTCAGTGGCACAATTTATCATAAGGGTTATGATGGGTTAATTCATTTTTTAAATTTAGGAAAAGATTATTTAACTATCAAAAACATTCACAATGGGATTTTTTGGGCCCATACTATCCAAATTATCCTTTATAAGAAACTTCTTCACATAGGTAATTATTGGCCAACCATGAAATTTGATGCATGCACCTATGTCAAGAATTATATTGCCTACCTAAATCATGGTGATTAGATTCACATTCTATCATAGAGATTTAATCCAATCACAACTCTTTGGCCCTTTTCAATGTGGGGACTCAATATCATAGGGAAAATAAACCCAACCTAATCTAATGTCCTTAAACACATCCTAATTATTACCGAGTATTTTATAAAGTGGGTTGAGGCCATTCACCTAACCTGTGTAACTAGGAATAAAATTTTTGAATCTATCCTTAATCACATCATTTTTAATTTTGTCATTCCCTCTATTATCATTTCTAATAATGTAAAGTCATTAAAAAATAAGGATGTAAAGGATATTTTTTCCTAATTCCATATCAATCACAGCTGGTCTACTTCTTATTATCCCCAAAACAATGACCAAACTGGGGTTTCCAATAAAACCATTGTTAAAATCCTATAAAATATTGTCAATGGCATTAGTTGTGATGTGCACTTGTAGAATTTTATTACATTATGGGCCTGTCATAACAACATCCATACCCCCATAACTACCATACCCTATTCCTTAGTCTTTTCATCATAATTCATCCTTTCTATCAAGATCAAATTGCTTCCTCTATCTATCTCATTTTCGGATCTCATTGATTATGAGGAGTATCAAGTATCCTAGCTACAAAAGTTAAAAATATTGGATGAAAATTTTATAGATACCATAAATAAAAATAAAACATATTAAAATCATCTACATTGCATCTATTATAAACACATTAGATCCTAATAATTTAAAGTTGGTAATCTTTTTATAACAAGAAATATAAAAATTACTAATGCAAACTAAGAAATAAAAGAAATTTTGAACCCAATTAACTAGGTTAATACATAATAACAACTAAATATGGCTCTTTTACTTACCAATTACCTATAAATGATGGGAAAGAGTGAGATGATCTCATGAACATCATGCATCTCAAGCACTTTTACATTTTATGCATCAAAGCATTATTTATGGGTACCTCGATGATTGGGGAAGTTTCACATCTTTTCATATCCTTTTACCCATCCATGGCATTATCCCAACATCCCTTTACCATTTTGACCTTGATTTTAATCCATAGATATAGTACATTTTTCATGGTCATAACATGATAGCATACTTATAGTAGGACATCAGAACATAATATGGATGGTTTTCCTATCTTGCAATCCTTAATGAGATTTCTTTAGCTCCATTCATTTTCAGATCTTGTGTCACCTCTATTCACACCTCTTATCCTATCATTTTCCATATCTTTGGCATCCTACATTATTTTTTTGTATCCAATGCTAGAGTTAGTTTTCCTTTATTAGTGGCTCCTTGTATATAAATCCAGTTGGTTCCCTTGTATTTCCATCTAGTTTATTTTATGAATACAACTAGTTTCCTTTGCATAAGCATCTAAATTTTTCCTTACATATGCTTAAAATCCTTAAAATAATAAAATCATAAAATTCATAAAATTCCAAAATACTAAAAAATCATAAAATACTAAAATCCTAAAAAAATTTAAAAACTCAAAAAATCTCAAAAATCCTAAAATACTAAAAATCAAGAAATCTCAAGAAATCCAAAATTATTAAAAAATTTAAGATCCCAAAAATATTAAAAGTTAGAAAAATATTAAAATCCTAAAAATCAAAAATCTGGTTTATACCAAAAAGAGATATAAAGCCACCAAACCTTCATCTAGTTTTCATCTTGTTCAATATTGAACCCTTATATTGATCCATTAAGAGCAAGATCATTTTCATTTCAATGGATCATGTCACTTATCCATTTCACTATCATCCACTTGCACATTTCCTTTGGGGTCTCTCATCTAGTAACTATCATTTACTAACATCATCCATTTCATCTTCCTTGAGGGGAGAACTACATCAATGTGAGGTTAGCATGGATTATTTTAGAAAACTCAGTTATATGGGGTTTGTTAAGACAACTTGGACCATATTCCCATGTCCCCTTATTTTTTGTCTTGGCTTCCCCATATTCATCAAGTCAATCCAATCTCATTTTCCCATCACCAAAACCATTCAGTCACTCATCTAATTTTACCTTACAACTTTTACTCCCCTACCCATGTCATTTATTGGGGGGATATCATGCATTTGATTTATTAAATTCAATAACACAATGTTATTTTATATTATTTTTTATTTTCACATGTTTTATGTGTATGTGTGCACTTCCTTGTTTGTTTTATAGATTTAATTATTGAGTTTTGACTCGATTCATACGTGTCATTATCATTGTCATGATATTTTATATGATGATTCATTATGTCACATATTTGTATTTGAGTTAGTCCCTATGCAAATGGAAATAATTTTATCTTGATTTTATATAATCATGGTGCATCTTTTCAAATGATAAGTTAAAAATCAATTTGTAAAGTATGTGTCAAAATATTCTTAAAAAGTAGTGTATCCCCTTAAAAAATATATCCACATCATAGTGGCTAAGTGTGCTAGCATGATAATTAAAAAAACAAAACCATCTACACCTATCAACATCAAATAATTATAATTAGATATATCTCACATCAAATATCAACAATGGATCACATTTTTTCTATATGTGAATATCAAATCAACATCATAAGTAATAAATACATCAATAATAATTTATCAACATCATCAATACATATGCTGAAGATGATAATATCATACATCATAATTTCACATCATATCCATGATCAACATCAAAATTAAATCATGTCATAATAAGATATTAGAAAAAAATAGTCATCATATAAACAATATCCATCAAATGTCCATATATACAAAAGAATGATTATGTACACAATATGCATCTATATATCACAATTACATGTACAATCAAAACTATGAGAGTAAAAATTATAATAATCATCTCTCTATATATGGACTCCTCTAAGGTGGTCTCTATCTTAATATATGTTGAGGTGGTGGTTGTGTTGATCTATGAGGCAGTGTCATCTAAAGTGGTCTCATGGTATTGTATGCACCAAAAATTGCATGATGTGGCATTTTTAAGAATAATATGATGATGATGTAATGATATCCAAAAACATGCTCAAATTCAATCCTCTAACATTATCTATCTTTTTCCCTCCTTTTGGTCTTTTCAAACCTCAAAAATTACTATACTCGAGTCTTTTTTCTTTAGTCTTTGAATTTCCTCCTCCATGATAGAGTTTCCACTTTCCATGTTGCAACTTCTACTCTCCATTACATAACCACCCCATTACTGACCTTTTTCCATGGTAATTTCATAATCATCACAAATAGAAGTGTTATTTTTTAGTGGTTATATTATGGAATAGGAAGGTTTCATCATGTAAAATTGATGGTTATGCAATCCTTAATTTCAAATAGTAGGGGTTTCATTATAGTTGATATATTTTCAACATAGAGCTTGAGAGTTAATTTTTTCATACATTTTGCATGTTTTCTTCACATTTTATTATTTTTCACTTTTAGTTCACCTTGTGACTACCCAGATCACTCCCACTCTTATTTTGATCACTCCTTATGCTTCTTAAGTTTAATTTTTATTTAACCAATGTTAAAGTCACCCTTTCAAACCTTATGCTTCTCCTACAAGTATCTCAATTTTAGATGAATTTGGATCCAAATTTTTCATTTATGATTGGTGTTTTCAAGCTCTATAGAACCCTAACCTACCTAATTTCAATTTTGGGAAAAATTTTGCTTCATCTTTGGTCATATTCATGGTCATTGTACAAATTTTTTGGAGAAAAGAATTCATATGAAGTAGCAACTAGTTATTTTCTATCTATGAATCAACCAAACCATTATTTAACTACTCTTATTTTCAATAATGTATATTTATTTCCTTATTTCCCTTTCATTACTTTTATAAAATTTTCCAAAGGTCTTGACTGAGCAATCATGAATCTATAATACTATATGATAGCTTTTAATATAATAAATATTTATTTCCATCTTGTCTCACCTTGATAAGGTTGAGGGTTTTCAATTTAAGTTTTGTTTATTAATTTATTAGATTAGGGTAGTTTATATTATTTTTCATTCATAGATTATTTTTCATTTCAAAAAGGCATAAATAGGAAAATAATTATTTCTTTCTCTCTTCTCTCTTGCACCAAGAACAATAGCTTAGATCTTTATTACTTGCATCTACATATTAGGATATTTTCAAAGCACGTAGATTGCATCCAAACATTAGGTAAATTTTATTGAAAAAAAAATAAATTCATTTTAAATTTAAAATCAAATCATTTTTAATTTCTAAAAAACTTACATTCACAAGCAAACAAACATGCATACACCTATAAAACTCAAAAAAAAATTAGGTAGAATAAAGTTGACAACTTGGACCTGATTTCCTTAATTTTCATTAAAATATTAAAGCTATTTTTATATCATAAAGTTATAAAATTAGAAATTTTATTTCATCATTATTAAATAACAAACCATTCAATTCAAAAACATTCAAAACACTAAAAAATAGTTTCTAACTTGCATGCATAATAGAATTTCTAGATACTTGGATATTATATTCCCTAGGGTTTGGATCTGATCTTGTTTCACTTGTAAGTTATAAAATTATTAACTAAATTATATTTTCATTCATAATATAAAAAAACAAGAAGAAATAAATTCATTTATCTTGCATATCATACACACTAGACAAACATAAAAAAATAGTGGGCATAGTCTTCTTTGAAAGTTTTATATTCAACATTGCATGCATATAAAAAAAATTTAAAAAAAAGAATAAAAATAATCATCTCTTTAATTTTTATTTTAGTATATTTTAGTTCTTCATTTTATGTACTTTCATTTCAGCAATCAATTCAATTTCATTTTATTTTCAAAAACCTTGTCAAAACGTGCATAAGTACCAAAATAATTCCTAAAACAAAGCCTTGCCAAGATGAGCATAGGAAAAATCCTTGCTCACACATTTTTAAATATAAATTACCTTAAAACATATTTTAAAAAAGTTACACACTTATTAATTACTAACTAATCTTTCTCTACCATTGGATGACACTCATTGAGCCTCTTTATCCTCATAGTGCTAGTCCATTTCCTAGAGTGCCTACTCCTATTCCAAAAAATTTACTTTAGAGAGATATAAATTATGACATTAGGATTCAATTATTTCATTCCACCCATATTTTAGATCTTATCTTTAGCCATATTCAAGCCTTAAATGAACAATATATGCTCATAGTTTCATTACTAGGCCCCCATTGCTAAGTCAATAATATCCAAATATAAGTCTTCCATCCCATATTTCTTTCATCCTATGGTCTATCATCATCTCATTTTATTTAGGATATCTATAGTCATATAAATTTTCCAAATTGGTATTTTGGGTGTAGATTTTGACACCCCATCCATAGGTCCTTTTTGCATGCTCTTGCGACCCTTTTAGACACCTTTTTGCTCATTACCAATAATTTTGTATGGTCATTCCACCTCAAATAAATAGTATTCCACATGTCAATATTGTTCCCCTAAATTCCAAGCTTTTAAGATATGAGCTCCCCATTTGGACTATAGCAACCCATAAAGAAGTGTCCCATTTTCAACAATTCTATCTATTTGCACTTTGAGCCCTAATAGTCATTCTCATCTAGTCCTTATCCTTAATTAGGTCATCCTAGCATGAATACATCTGATCCATGACTGATTGTTCCCTATAAAATCCAAGTCAAAGCTAATTTACAAAGGAGGTGACCAAACTTATAAAGCAAGCAAGAATACAAATAAATCACTAAGGAAAAGTTCATTATTCTTTGCACACAATCACCCAACACAGTTTCAAACCTACTCAAATCCTCATACGAATCCTTAGCCACCTCAAACACTATAAATTTGGCATTTATATCTACATCACATTATTGCATAAAGCACACTAGGTGGGAGAACTACATATGGCTTGATCTCTCTTCAGAGTATTGGTATGTAAGCAGTGTACCCACACAAGGGGTGTAGATTAAACATTCAATACATCTTTCACACTAACCCCCTTCTTTCTCAAGTGACTCAAATCATTTTATCAAGCACGATGGAGGGATAGGGTTTTAATACAAAATCAACTCCACAATGAGTTTCATCGATAATCAGTGCTCAATTTTTCACAAGTATAATGCAAATACCTAGAATGTTTCAAATCTTTGTGATTAGTTTGGACAACAATGATAGAAATGGACAAAAGTGTTGGACACCAAAGCATTCACCTTTTGGTTCTCCTATCCTTTCACCCAATCAAATCTAGATTCAGGTTTAGGACACCTTCCTAGTCTTTCACATCCATTTTCAACCTTTGTATCAATTGTCTTAGTCTATTTTCTAGCTAAGTTATATTTCTTCTTATTTATTGTTATTTTTAGAAAGGTGAAAAAGATAAACAATTACACAAATTAGGATTGTGTTTATTGATATATTATGTACTAATTTATCAATCTAGACCCTTAACTAAGATAAGAATAAAACCCCATTATTCCTAAATAAGTTAAATCATTTGGTGAACCCAACTTACTTTGTTTGCACACAAAAACCCTAAAAACCCTAGGGAAAATTCTTTGCTAATTTTAACAATACTTTTATAATTTTTCCTTCATATATAAATCAAAATTTCACATTTAATTTTTAAAATTCACTATAGTAATTTTAAAAATCATTTCTTTCAAGCCTTAGTAAAATATATTAGGTCCCTATGCTTTTGAGGTATCACATTACATGTTAGTGAATTTTTTATCCTCCAGTTTGCTATTTTTATGACTTTACATTTCTTTTATTTAGTACTTTATTTCCATTGCATTTTTATTATTACAACTTATTGTAAAAAATTTAATCCACTTTTGCTTTTTTTTCCTACTTTAATAATGGCCCAATATACCAGCTTTGATGAAACTAATAAGAGGGAAATTCAAAACCTTTTAACTAAAAATCATGACATGTAAGATGATATGCTTAAAATACTACAAAAATAACAACGAAATCAAATAATGGTCAATCCTCTCAAACCATAGAACAACCAATTACAAATGACACTATGGGGGTAACTATGTCTCAATAACCCCCTATAGCATCCCAACCTTCCTATGTGGCACCACTAGTTATGGCTAGTACATCTTCACCTCCTAATGTGGTTTCCCTTGTGTGAGAGATTAAATTTATTTAATCCAAGGTGTTACACCTTAATCAAGGTCCCTCTAGACCAACACAGGGTTTGGACTCTTTTGCTCTACTTCATACACCATTGTAATGCCATATTACTTCTACACCCTTGCCACCAGGTTTTGTTCAACCCAAGATCACTTTATATGATGGAAAGAGTGATCCAAAGACACATTTGAGATATTTTCATGCAAAATGCTTAGACTATGTGCCAAGTGACTAGTTAATAACTAAGTTATTTCCATGGAGTTTAAAGGATTATGCTATATAGTGGTTCTATAGTCTACCAAATCAGTTAATCAAAGCATTCATTCTTTTAGCTGACATGTTCCTTACTCATTTTAGCATTAACATATGTGACAAGGTTTCTTATGACCAAGTTTCACAATAGAAATAAAGGTAAAATGAGCATCAACCACAAATTATGCTATAGATATTACTTAATCATGGATTAATCTCACTATCTATAGTACACCACAGATCTATTAGTAGGTTATCATGGTAGGATGGTCACCCATTTTGTCTCTTTCATATAATCATAGGCCATGACATAGAATAATGTATAGCTTTATAGCAAATATTGGATAGACTACAAGTTTAGGGTATTATTTAGATTATATCACCACCAACACTGGTTCTACCACTTCCACCAAGGTTGCCTCCTACCAGAGCTAAATTCCCCAAAGGAGAACCAACATCTTCACTACCAAAGTGACCCTCATTTCACATTTGATAGGATGACACCATTATGAGTGATAGATCTCTGACTACATGAAGATCATAAATCTTACTGATGCCTGAGGAGATAGCCACCATGTATACATAACCTGTGACATATGATGATACTTATGATGATGATCTTGAGGCATTTGATGATGGTCATGATACCTTCCTCCATTTTCATCCCTAGTGGACTCCATTCTTGAACCCTTTACCCCCTCTAGCTTAATATTTTATGTCATTTTATAGATAGTTATTTACTCACATTATTTTATATAGTTTTTCTTAGCTTACTTGTACATAATTTTCTTAGCCTACTTGTACATAGTTTTTTCTCAGCTTACTTGTACATAGTTTCTTTTCACTTTTTTGTACATAGTTTCCTTATGATTACTTGAACCTAGCTTATTTCAAAATACCAAAAACAATACAATATTTCAAAATATAAAAAAATTACAATATTTCAAAATACCAAAAATAATATGGTATGTCAAAATAAAAAAACATTCAAATAACTCAAAACACTAAAAACTTTTCAATTATATGCATTATCAATGCTTTGCATTTCTAGTACCATGTTAGACTTACATTTTGTTATTCTATTATATTGTTTGTCAATATATCTACATTACCATGCTTCACTTGATCTTCTTTGAGTGTGTGAAGTGACACCTAGATCCTTGATTGCTTCACTCTACCCATTGAGGGGGCATCCTATTTTTACATTTGAGACATACATTGATATATCTACCCACTAGGGGCATCTTCTACATCACTACACCATCCAAGTTATATCATTCCTACATCACACACTCTATTTATCATGTTGATGTACATTACTTACTAGCCTACATAGATTATTTTATCGACACTCAATAGTCTATAACACTTGTGTATTTCTTACCATCTACCTAGTCTTATACTACATGTTTTACATACTTTCACTTCTTGTTTTGATCAGTTATATGCGATAGTATTTCTATAATTTACATGCCTTCCTTTCTTGATTTGAGTAACTAGATGTGATTTAATTTATTAGTTCTTATTTTGTTATTTATGTGTGCCTAAGGACATTTGCCAATGTCCTTTGCTTGTACTCTTGTATGTGCTTCTGGCCCTTATGCCAATCTTGCTTGTTTTCAATTGTATGTGTATATGGGCATTTGAACATGCCATCTATGCTTGATTTTCCTAATTTTAGTGATATGTGCCCATGTCCCTTATTTTCTTGGCCCCTTGGCCTCTTTTGTATGCTTCTTGCCTTGTTTACTTGTTTGCTTCTCAATTATTTACAATGCCATGATTCACATCATGCATTATCTTGCCTTATTGGATGATATGATGGACAACATGCTCCATCCCTCCTTTACAACTAACCATATTTATATTTTTAGTTTAGTATACTTCACATGCTATTACATTGTTACATCTATCTAGGCATACCCCTATTGATCTAACAATATCCAATAAAACTATGTTATATCTTAAGACATCTTTTAGATTATCATTACTATATCATGTATTTCATAGCATAACACACTTTTAGGGCTCTTTATTTTTATGGAATTCATTACAGGGTCTTCATTCCTACCCTCAAAAGAGGGGGAGACAAACAGAGGTTTTATCATAAGAGATAAGAGCCCTCTATCAATCAAAATCAATTTTTAGAATGCTTAGAATAGCAATCAGAATTCAAAAGACATAAAACAAACTATAAAAATAGTGAAAACACATAATAATCATCATAAATAGTAAAGGATAAGAGCACCCAATTTAGACTACATAACCCTACATCAAAGTGTCTACTTTTTGGCACTCTTATCCAAATAGCCAAAAACCCAAAAAAAATAGAAATAGATAGAAAGGTAAGGTCAATTATAGTTTTGTTAGCTATAGTCCAACTTAGATTTGGTAGTTTTAGTATGGTTTTAATTAGATTATCCAAATATAGGGGACATCATGTATGGCATTATGGCTCTCACTTCCAATTTTAAATTAGGTAGTTGGTACAACTTTTAGATCGGAATCCATGTTATAGACACCAATGATTAGGGGTAATGTGCATGGCACATTTGCCTTATTTTCTTTCCAATTCATTATATTACTAGGTATTCTCAATAGTTGTGTACCTTATTCCATTTTTAGGTGGTTGGCATCATTTTAGAGTAGCTTTCATATAAGCATAGTTCTTAGTTTTAGAGTGTCTTTCATACAAGCCTAATCTCCATCTTTCAGATGGCCAAAGATTGGCCTAGTTCTTAGTACACATTTATTTATCCATGCCACATTACCATATTATATATAATTAATGGGATTCATGATCCATCTCATATGACACACATTCATACCAGTATCAGTTCATAGTTCACACTTAGTGGGCAATGATGGAGCCAAAGGACTAACTAGCCTTTGTATTCTTGAGCTACCTACTAAAAGGGATTAGACACATATTCCAAACATTGATTAACACATGCATGATAACATAGCTTAATCATATAGTAGGTGATGATGGAGCCAAAGGTCCAACCTTTATATTCTAGAGCCACCCTCAGGGAATTAAGCACTCAACTCTATTCATAATATTACTTTTGGTACAACACATACCCAACATCACTTAGCATCACTCAACATCACTAAAATTTTTATATTGGTTCATGTACCTTATGAGGTTTATTCATTCCTTTCTCTTCCTTTCTCTTCTACCCAACCTTTGTATGTTCTTATTTTAGACATAGCATGTCTAGTAAATAATTGATCTACTCCATGTTTTCTCTTGTAGATTTACGCTTCATGTTGTACTCTCTCTATGCACACTTAGCATCACACATCTTCATGGGCTTCACCCTTGTAGGTAATTTTAGCTATGCTTTTTACTTTTACTTTATCCTAGTATTTTGACTTACTACATCACTAGAATAAAAGGGGGGAAATGCAATCATATAAATATCCAAATTATTAGTTTGAGTGTGGATTGTGACACCCCATCCATAGGTCCTTTTTACATGTCCTTACGACCCTTATAGACACCATTTTCTCATTACCAATCATTCAAAACCTTTTGAATAGTCATTCCACCTCAGTCAGATAGTATTCCCCATGTCAATCTTGTTCCCCTAAGTCTCAAGCCTGTAGGATAGGAGAACCCCATAGAAAAGTGTCCCATTTTTGGTGGTCTTATCCATTTGCACTTTGAGCCCTAGTGGTCATTTTCATTTGGTCCTTATCCTTAATTAGGTTAACCTAGCATGAATACATCTAAATCATGACCGATTTTTCCTTATAAAATCCCACTCAAAGCTCATTTACAAATAAGTTCACCAAAATTACAAATCAAGAAAGAATATAGACAAATCACTAAGGAAAATTTTCCTATTCTTTGCACACAATCACCCAACATAGATACAAACCTACTCAAATCCTCATACCAGTCTCTAGCCACCTCAAACACTATCAATTTAGCATTTACATCCACATCACACTATTACACAAAGCACATTAGGTGGGATAACTACATATGGCTTGATCCCTCTTTAGAGTATTGGTATGTAGGTAGTGTACCCATAGAAGGGGTGTGGATTGCATGTTTAGTACATATTTCACACTAACCCCCCTCTTTCTCAAGTGACTCAAATATCATTTTATCAATCATGATGGAGGGTTAGGGTTTAAGATAAAATCAGCTCCATAATGAGTTCTATCAATAACCAACACTCAATTTTTCAAAGGCATACTCACACAGGCATAGCATAACTACCTAGAAATTTCTAGGTATATATGATTATTTTGGAAAATAGCAATAGAAACATACAATAGTGTTGGATACCAAAGCATCCAATTTTGGGTGTTCCTATCCTTTCACCCAATGAAAGATAGATTCATGTTTATGACACCTTTCCAATCTTGTACAATAATTTTCAACCTTTGTATCAGCCATATCAGTCCTTTTTCTAGCTAATTTATATTTTTTATTATTTATTTCTAGTTTTAGAAAGGTGAAAAAGATAAATAGTTACACAAATTAGTAATGTATTTGTTGTTATAGTTTGTACTAATTTATTGATCTATACCCTTAACTAAAGTAGGAATAAAACTCCATTATTCTAAAATTAGTTAAATCACTATCAATTATCCATCCATTACATTTTTTGTCTCAGCCAAACCTTGAGAAGTCAAGTGTATAGTTTAACATATTTTATTCATGTGCATACAATTACTTATTGTCCATATCAAGGGTTACTCAACTGATCTTTGTGAGTTCATCATCCTTGATGTCCTCAAATATATCCCTGATCTCTAAATTGTATGCTCCTCATAGGATGGTTCCTTTTGTTTGGCTAGTCCTACCTCCTCATATGTGCTCATTTGGAGTAATTACAAGTGAAAGTAGTATTTAGAGACCAACAAATTATTGTTATAATTATTGACGTTACACAGTTGATATTCGAGATGACTTGGCTAATACAATAACCTATAGGGGATAGGGATGGTTATATATTGTGCATATAACATAATGTAGCACATGTATAAGAACTAAGGATCCATAGTGAGTAGGTAACTCATTGTAAATTGTGACATAATATGGCTTAGACAATCCCTTTTTATATACTATGGGAGCGATGGAATAATTCAAGCATTCCATTTTAACCATACATTCATTACTATCATCTATGTCTTAGCAATTTCAAGCTCCTTTATTGACCATTTCTATATTTATATAAGATTCCTCTTTATTAACTTTGGAATTCTAAGCTTTCTCCTCACTAGTCTAGACCTAATTTAGCCTTTACCTTGTAGCTATACAAACTATTATTCTTTTCTCACTATATTCATTTGGGTCTTTTGTACCTAATTTATATTTTAAATTTATGGCTATCCATACCTATCCTATTACCATCCTCCTTCAGAGCTTCATATTCTTCCATTTTAAACTCATCTAAATGTGATATCATTGCATTAGTTCATGTAGTCTTGTATGATTAAGGTTAACATAAGTAAATTTTGTACATGTCATGATCAAGATTAAGGTATTTACATGCATTTATTTAGAGACAAAGGTAAGATGAAGTATGTCTATCATTTTTTATATTTTCATCTATCAGTATCTTATTACAATGCTTATTATCTTTATTGTATTATTTTATTTTTGTAGTGTATTATCCCATGTTCAATATTATGAGACATGATGAGCTTTGTGTATGGAATATTTATACATCTTATTTATTCTTACTCACACTTTCATATGAAATATTCTTTGATGCATTAATCTTCTTGATTGTACATCTTAATGAGTACACCAAGATCAAGGGGGGAAAGATTGTGACACTTTTTAAAAGATTTTATCATGTTTTATCATTCATAATACCACATTTGAATCAAAATGACATCAATTTAGATTATCCTTTAAGTTCTTATTCCCAATTACTCTCCTCTTTTTCCATTTATGAACCTTTATTTGATGTCATGATCCTAGATTATACATCTTGCAGTGCACCCTAGCTTGGTTAACATTATTTTCTTAGTTGATAGTGTATTGATTCTTCCAAAAACCTTTTTATCAGTTAGACCAATGATGTTGGCTAGATATGACTTTAAATTTTAGGATTTATATTCATATTTATAGTTTTTCTTATTTTCATTTCTTAAAATTCATACATCAAATCCACTATGATATTGCTTATAAGTCCACCTTGAAAATAATAAGAGAACTTGGGGATAAGGATAGGATCTAAACTAGCCAGGTAAACTCTTTATATTCTCCTACTTAGATGTGTATTGATCTTCTTCTATTCACCTTGACTTTAGCTACAACCATATCTAATTAAGTACTATAATTGAAGGCTGAGATTAATGTGTTGATAATTCAAACCATTTTAAGTGTCCCTAACCTTGTAATATTTTTTTGTATTTTGGATAGTATATTAGATTGGTTCATTTCACTTCTTTCAAATTTTATATTATCACATGCTTGTTAATTCATTGATATATTTTCATTGTCTTTATTTTTAGCTCTTTTTTATGCCTAGAGGCACCTTTACTTTGATTTATAGAATTTATATTATATTGTTGATCCTTTTGCCTAATGGCACTTTATTTACTTTTATCTCTTTATAACCATTTGATGGAACCTTGGATCTAGTTAGGATCTTCACTATCTATTGTGTTTGAGTGTTCTCTATATTAATTAATTAAAAAATTCATGTGTTTATGAACCTTGTTTATATCCCTATACCTCTTTGTGGACCAACATATTGTATGTATGTTGGATCTATAATGGTATTATACCTTTTCCTATTTTAGATTATCCTTATATTGTAGACCATTTTGGGACAACATACACATGACATCTTTAAAAAATGGTAAAACATGGATTATGAATTAGTGGAAGGCTAATGGATGTAATTTATATTAATTTCTAAGACATTTATTAATCCTATATTTATATTGATATATGATAAATATTCATGAAGATGAATCATTTGAGTAAAATTTTTTTTAACATAAGATATCTGATATCATTATATATAGCTTGCATAATGCAATCTTTATAATTATAATATTATGATCTATTGTTCATATATTCTCTTTGCTTTAATACTCTAATTGTTTTTGTCATAACAATCCACCATTCTTAAAAACATTTCTCAATAAACATTAAATATATTTAATGTATTGTCCCCAATATCACCCATGGGTCTCAAATAAATAGACTAATTATAGTATGTCTTCTCTTCCTTCCCTATTGATGTGGACTCCTATTCTTGTCACTACTTCTCTCTATACTATGTTGGTAATGAGATTCATGATGTGACCATGTAGATATTGCACGAGTGTATATGTTGTGGTATCCTCCAATAATTGGAATGTTCCTACACCACATCAAATCTTTAAGTTCATTCACTTATTGCTTTAACAATGAATTATTTGTCCTAAGATCAATTATCTTTACCCCTTGTTCTTGTAACTTGTGTTATATACCATGAATGGGAAAAAAATTGTGTGTCTCCCTACCTTTAAGGATATACCTCTATCCATTTTTTTATTTCTTTGTATTATTTTTGAAAGGATATGCAAACATATCACCCTATAACCATAACACAAATATTATCCACACCTAAACTAATTCTACACAAAAATATGTTGTGTTGATATGATACTTCATCAAATAATATAATTAGATACATAAGAGTTAATATTTAATTTATATCCCTTACTAGGATATTTATTTACCTAATCTAGATCATGCCCTCCTTAAAATGGGTATGCTTACTCTCCTCACTCTCATAGTTGGGATATTCATTTATATCAGTTCACCCATCCCTATAAGCCTCTATAGGATCCACCTCATCATTTTATCCCTCTAGATGGGCCCCATGTCCTTTAAATTCCCTTCAATCCATAAGTGTTACCACAATGTCAATGGGTAACCATGTATATATTTCAGCCATCACAATATTTTTATATCTATTATAATTAGCTACATGATCTAATGAATCTAATAGAAAGCATAAACAAGAGATAAAATAGTAATAGTAATAAATAATAACTATATATCTTAGATAATAACATAAATGAATAAATAACTCAAATATTATGAATTACTTTGATAATTCAATATTAAACTCATGTGAATACATAAATAGCCATTACTTATATAGAGCAAGGCATGTAAGATAAAGATTAGGGAACTCACACATGTGTAGTTTAACTGATATTTGACTACAAGAATAGTGGAGTGCAACTCCACACTAGCAAGATAAGTTTCCAGCTTGTGTAAATGATCAAAGTTGAATACTAGTTAAGAAATCTTATCCTATCTTACCCTGAATAGTGGATTAGAACTCCACTGTAACAAGATAGATGTCTAAGTTGACACTAGCTAAACAAGCTTATCCTATCTAGTGCAAATTATTAATCAATGTAATAAATTAATTACAATAAGTAATTAGTGTACCAATCTAAATAATAAATTCAATAAAGCAAATAAATGCACCAAAACCCCCCTAATAAATGAAGCTTAGGTAGGGATATGCAGATAAGAGTCCCAATAATGTGTAGTCATATTAGGTACTCTATACAAATAGATGAGGAAAGGAGAAAACTTGAAGGAAAAAAACTCCTCAAAATGAAGGTCTAGGAGACTCCCCATGAAGAACTGATGCCCCCTAAAGAGTTGATGTCTCACGCCCCCAAAAGAGATTGCAAGTGAAGATACTTACTCTTAGTGAAAGGTTTGGTGAAAACATATGCAATCTACTCCTCCATAGGACAATATTGAAGATCAATAATCTCCACCTAAATTAGCTCCCTAATCAAGTGCATATGGATCTCTATGTGTTTGGTTCTCTAATGATGAACTAGATTCTTTGAGACTTGAATAGTGCTATGGTTGTTGTAGTAGATGACTAATGGCTTCCAAAATAGAACACCAACCTCAGTGAAAATATTTTGAAGCCAAATAGCCTCAGTAGTGGCATTAATAGTACCATGATACTCAACCTCTATATATGAAAGAGCAATAGCATGTTGCTTCTTTCTCTACCAACAAATGGGGATAAATTTGAATTGAAAGTTGTAACTAGAAGTGGACTTATGATCATCATAATCACCAATCCAATTAGAATCTATGTATCCCACCAAATCTGAACCTATATCTATTATATAGTGAATCTTTTATCTCATAGTGCCTTGAAAATATCTAAAAATACACTTGATGGCTCTCTAATGAAGCTCATGTGGTGTCTACATAAAGAATTAAACCATGCCAATTGTTTATGAAATGTCAAGTCATGTATGATTCAAATAGATGAGGTTATTGACAAGCTGGTGATATAATGTGGCATCAACCAAGTGAGTGGAATAATGAACCTCAAGTTTAACTCTAGATAATAAATTAGTTGGTGTAGGCCTATAGTTAGCCATGTGAAATCAAGATAACAAGTCCATGGCATACTTGGGCTATGAAAGTATAATACTAAAAGAAGACTATGTTATCTGAATCTTAAGAAAATAGTGCAATAGGCCTAGTCTATCATAGAAAACCTATCATGAAGTGTAGTCATAACACTACTAATATTTGATGTTGTCCTCCCTATAACAATGAGATCATCAACATAGAGAACCAAGTACAATAGTGAATCCTCCTACCATAAAATATAGACATTTAGATCTGAGTGACATTTCAAGAACCCAACTGAAAGAAAAAATGTCTCCATCTTGGAGTAATAAGCCCTAGGGGCTTGTTTTAGACCATAGAGAGACTTATACAAGTGGTAAACCAATGGATAATCTTGAATAAACCCTTATGGCTACTCCATATATATCTCATCATGAAGATCCCCATGAATAAATTCACTCTTCATGTCCATCTGATGTACAGCCTAGCCATGAGCTATACCAATAGCTAGTATTAAGTGAATGGAATTCATCTTAGCAACAGGTGTAAAGGTTTCTGTATAGTCAATTCCTTCCACTTGGGAAAAACCTTTGGCCACTAAATGTGATTTATACTTATCAATATTTCCATCCACTATAAACTTAGTCTGATATATCCACCTATATTGTACTAATTTTCTTCCATTAGGAAGAGGAACAAGATCCCAAGTGTTGTTCTTAATCAAAGAGTCATACTCTTCTTCCATCATTGAATCCCACTCAATTATCCTTATGGCTTCCTAAAAGGACTATGGATAAGAAGTTGTGGCAATGTAGGAATGTGTGAGATCATGTTATGACCATGTTTTCCTTTTATCTGATGGATCCTTAACAAGAGGGTCTGCATCTACCAAAGTTTGTCTATCCCATAAATGCATCAATGGGCAAGGATCTAGAGGATGAGGAAGAGGAAAATGACCTATTAAACCCTATTGGGGATGTATTATCTCATCATCAATATGATTAGATGAAGTAGGATTATCATCATCACTACTATCTTATTCTTTTAAGGAAGAAGAATGAGAAATGTTAGAAGACAATTATGGACTTTCTTCAAAGTAAACACTTCTCACTATAATAAGCTCATGTGAATCTAGATCAATGAGCCAATATCCCTTAATACCATTAGGATATCCCACAAATATGCAAGTTTGGCATTGTTGTTCTAAAGCATAGTGCTTGTTTGAAGGTATGTGAGCCCATGTTGGACTACTAAAGACACTAAAATGTTGTACATCTAGCTTCCTATTAAACCAAGCTTCAAGAGGTGTTATCCCCTTTAAATTTTTATGAGGAACTCTATTTTATATATATGAAACATAATTAATCACTTCCACCCAGTACATAGGTACTAATGAATTTTCATGAATAATACAACTTGTCATCTCTTTTAAGAATATGTTCTTCCTTAGATAAATGATCTCTAATTGGAGCGATGGTTGTGAGTGGAGGGAAGGAGAAGAACAGTTTTGGTGAGGGCACAGGGGTAGTGTGATAGGGCCTAGAGGAAGTTTCCCAAGCTAGGGAGTCTTTTTACTATAGAGAGTGACCCAAAGTTACTAAGGTCAACGGCTGTTTCCCACACAGCCAAGATAAACCAGTTCTAGTGATTGCTTAAGATACCGTCAAGGAGGATGTTGAATATTTGGTGGCTCACACCCTGATTTGCAAATTTATGGGGATTCATGTATCCCAATCAACTCTAGAAGCATGGATGAGGCACACCTAGTAGGTAGAGGGTGACATTGATATTATGTTGGCTGCTAATAGTTACTTTTTGGTAAATTTCTCTTTTGTAGCTAACAAAAACCATATATTAGAGGGAAGACCCTATTTTTATGACCATTTCAATCTGTTTATCAAACCCTAGCACCCTGGGTTTAATTCTATGGAGGATTTGCCTACTAGTGTGCCTATATGGGTCTGCCTCCTGAGACTTCCCTTGGAATTTTGGCATGAAGATATCTTGCACCAAATTACTACCTTATTGGGAACACCAATCATTGTAGCTCATCAGTCTTTAAATAAGAAGCTTATCTCCTTTGCTATAATCTATGTGGAAATCAATCTTAACAATCCCTTGCCTGAATCAATGGAAATTTGCTTGGGGGCGACATCTTCAATCCAAAAAATCGATTATGAAGCTATCCCTTTTCACTGTAGAATTTGCCATGTCTATGGGCACCTGCATCGTCAATGCCCTCAAGCTGGGAGGACAAGAGGCAGGCCAAGTGTCTCATCAAGATACTCCAACTTCCTCACTGGGAAAGGCTATGAATGTAAAAGCCCATTCAAATGGGGTAGATGTGACTTTGGGAGCAACTGAGAATTTTGGCCTTGACAGGGATGATTTCACCTAAGTTTGGCATCGAGGGAGAGGACGCAATCAAAAGCATAAGAATCAAGACAGATCTCTAGAAATGAGCTTTAATCGATTTGAAGCTCTAGATAGCATGGCCATAAAGGATGGCATTCCACCTATGGAGGAGGGAGGACCCTCAGAGAGGGATGAGAATTGTGCCCTCCTCATTGAGTCTTAAGACATGGTGTTTCAGCAGTGTTAGGATAGTGAGAAAGCTTTGGGGGATGGGACTCTGGTAGGTCTTTCAGAGCAGCAGAATAGGGATGGCAGTAGGGCTGACCTGGTTAAAGACAAGGAGGTATTTAGGAAAGATAAAGGAGTGTCAAAAGCATTAGGTTTAATGCAGAGACCATTCAAGAAAGTCTCTTTTTCCACACCTTCCAGACCAAGATGTAAAAAGGACCAAGAGAGGCTCAGGCTCACAGGGGATTTATTGGTTGAAGCAAGAGTGGTTAAAACCTTGGATGAACATTTCACCCAACCCAGTCAATGATAGTGCTATCATGGAATGTGAGGGGGTTGCATAGTACCCTTAGACAAAAAAACTATGTGGAAGTTGATCTCTGAACACTCTCTGGATATATTATGTATCTAGGAGACCAAGCTTTCTGTGGATGCTATGTTTGGTTGCTTTCCTAAATTTTGGGCTTTTGGCCAATGTCAGTGTGTTAGGGCGTTAGGGAGTGCTGGGGGATTAGGAATTTGTTAGGATCTGATGAAGGTCACACCAATCCAATGGATGGCTAATTTCTCAGTGCTTTCCATGATTATGTCCTCTCCTAAATCAGGAGAGCTGATTTTGGTTACTAATATTTATGCACCTAGGGATATTCATGGGCACCGGAAGCTATGGGAACATTTATGTTATGTTTGGAATTGCTGCCCTTACTTGCCATGGATCATGAGTGGAGATTTCAATGCGGTCCTTAGCCTGGAGGAGAAAAGAGGTAGACTTAATCATCTTGACCCTTCATCTGAGCTTCTTAGACTCAATATGGATCAGCTGCGCCTATCTGATGTCAAACCCATCAATGGCCATTTCACTTAGAGCAACAGAAGATCAGGTAATGAGGCTATCTCTAAGTGCTTAGATAGATTTCTTGTATCTTGCTTTTGGTTATCTACTGTGTTCTCTATTGCCTCTAAAATTTTGGATTGGAGAGGGTCAGATCATTGGCCCATTAAGCTCACAACCAATTTCATTGAAGGCCCCAAGAAACCTCCCTTTAAGTTTCAGCTTATGTGGCTTCGGGATCCCTCTCTTCATGACCTTATGCCACACTGATGGAGGTAGGGGGGTGCTAAGTATGGCACAGCTATGTTCTCTTTTACCAAGAAGCTTTAGTATGTCAAGAGAAAGTTACAGGTGTGGAATAGGAACAATTTTGGCAACCTTTATACTATGAAGAATAGAGCACAAGATAGGTTGGATAGCACTACCAGACAGATTCTTGAATTTGGCTTGTCAGATGAGCTTCATAGGGCAGAATTTGTGGCTTTGAATGACCTTAATGAGTGGGAAATTTGAGAAGAAATCTTTTGGAAGTAGAAATCCTGAGTTGATTGGCTCTAAGAAGGTGACAAAAACACAGCTTTCTTTCACAAGTTGGTTTAAGCAAGGTGCAACCGAAATTATATTGCTTCTCTTGTGACCTCAGAGGGAACTCATATTTCTTCCACCCCTACCATTACTGAGGAAGCAGTCCATTTTTACTTAGATCTTCTAGCTAGAGCTACACATATAGCTGATTTAGAGGAAAACATGGTTTTGTCTTGCATACCTTCTATAATCATGCCAAAAATGAATGACGCCCTCCTGAAACCGATTGATCATTTAAAAGTGGAAAAAGTTGTTTTTACTATGCGTAGAGGCAAGGTGCCTAGTCCAGATGGATTCCCTATAGAATTTTTTCAAGAATTCTGGGATATAATCAGCCAAGATTTAGTAGAGGTGGTGCAGGAGTCCTTCCACAGCAAAGAAATGCTCAGAGTGATTAATGCAACCTTCCTGGTGTTGATCCTGAAGAATGAATAGGCAAACCAGATGGACCAATTTTGGCCCATTTATCTTTGTAATATGGTGTACGAAATTATCACCAAGCTTATTGTAGAGAGGCTCAAAGGGTGGCTCCCTAGGATCATCTCTGAAGAACAGGGGGGCTTTGTGGCAGGCAAGCAGATTCTAAATGGAGTGGTGATTGCTTCAGAAGTAATCCACTCTATGAGAATTTATTAGGAGAGAGCTATGTTTATTAAGCTTGATTTGGCTAAGGTGTATGATAGGGTTGACTGGAGTTTCATGCAGAAAATCTTTCTTGCTTTTGGCTTTAGCTAGGACTGGATCCGTTGGGTGATGAGCTGTGTTACCACGCCATCTTACTCAGTCTTCATTAATGGGGCACCATCTAGATTGTTTGGAGCCTCTAGAGGTCTTTGCCAAGGGGATCCTTTATCTCCCTACCTATTTATTATTTTGGCTAAGGGGCTGGGTCAGCTCATAAAGTCTCAGGCATTGCAGAACCTGATTCATGGCTGGCAGTGGGGCAATGGGGCTGCCAAATTAACTCATCTCCAATTTGTGGATGACACCATTTTAGCAGGAAAAGCCTAGATTCATGAGGTACAAGCTTTTTAGAATGCTTTGGACACTTATCTAGTGGCTTCTAGATAGAAATTAAATGAGCACGAATCCTCCATTTTTTTCTTTAATACTCCTGATTCTATTCAATGTATGATTGGGGCTATCCTTAGATTTCAATTGTAACCTCTTTCAATGACTTATCTAGGGGTCCCCATTGTGGTCGGCAGGTAGCCCAAGCTCTTTTGGTAGAACATTCTAGATAAATTGAGGTAGAGAGTCAATCATTTGACCCACCGGTGGCTCACGACGGCAGGATGAGTGACTCTTCTCCAATCAGTTATTCAAGCATTGCCCATTTACTGGAGCATGGTCCAAGCAGCTTCGATGTATTTTCTTCATGAATATGATGCCCTCTCTCAGCAATTTCTTTGGAGTGGCAACCTTCAAAATTCAAAATGGATCTTGATTAATTAGACCACTGTGTGTAGGCTTAAAAGGGAGGGAGGTCTTGGGCTTAGATCTACTATCTTGTCTAGCCAAGCTCTTGCGGAAAAGCTTTACTAGCGGTGGTGCACCAACCAATCCCACCTTTGGGCCCGTATCCTGTCACTAAAATGTTTTCCTGGTGCTAATTCGGCAGAGATTCCCAGGTTTTCCATTGAGGGAAGAGGTTCCATGGTATGGAACACCCTCAAACTTGGAGCTTCCTTGGTGCAATCTAGCCTTTTTTGGATTTGCAACAACGGAGTTGAGATGCTATTTTGGGAAGATTCTTGGAATGGAGCTCCTCCCATCATAGTTTCCCATCCTCATTTGTAGGACCTGTGTGATGCTTTTTGAAATGTGAGATGGAGTATAGTTGAGCATTATAAGGAGGCGTATCAGTTAGGGACTACCATTGCTTATAAATGGAAAAATGCAGTTGCCTGGCCATTGGGAGGGACCATGGAAGATAGGCAGGACTTAGCCCACATTCTTGCTAGTAGGAGATGTAGTTCCTTGAGAGAGAGTGACATCCTAGCTTGGGGAGGGGATCCCAGTGGACAGTGTTTAGTTTCTTCAAGGTATCAGGAGCTGACGAAGAAACATTATGGAAAAATGAAATTTATATGGAGCAAGAAAATTTGGAATTTGGCAGCTTGGTCGAAATGCAATTTCTTCTTATGGACTCTTACCTATAGGCACTGCCTTACTTGGGACAATCTCTCCAAAAGAGGTTTTCAAGGTCCCTTAATTTGTGTGTTTTGTTGTGGCAGTGAAGAAAATGGGGAGCATCTCTTTTTTCAATGTCCCTTTGCCAGAAGATTATGGCATCGCTGGTGGGACGCTTGGGGGCGCCCATGTTGGCATGCTGCATCCCTGGCTGAGTTTTGGCAATGCTAGGATAAGCCTCCTAGCAAGAAACCTCTACTAAATAATGCATGGACTGTTGGACCCACTTTTATTCTTTGGCACCTCTGGATTGAAAGAAACAAAAGAATTTTTGAAGAGCGTAGCATGAACATTAGAGAGGTTTGGCTGAAAGTGCTCATCACCCTTCAGGAAATGCTCTAGGTTAAAGGGGGATGCGGTGATGACTTGGAGTAGAAGGACACCTTTGTGCTATCATAGCTCTCCCCAAGCACACCTTTGGGGGCATACCCCTATGGTCAAACACATCCCATGACTGGCAGCAGGTAGAGGATTCACCCTATTAGCCGTCTGGGCAAACGGATGCCACCTGAGGAGGGAGTCGTGAAGGTTAATGTGGATGGCTCAGCTAGAGGGAATCCTAGTGTTGTTAGGATTGGAGCCATTGTGAGGGACAATTCGAGTGCTATCCATTTTTTGTTTTTAGTTTATCAGGGGCATTATACCAACAATTGTATGGAGGTGCTGGCCATTCTTGAGGCATTGCAAACATGCTGTCAGTAGGGGTGGCTCAGTATTATTTGTGAGTCAGACTCGTAAGTGGTGGTCAATTTGATAAATAATTGTAATTTAGACAGTGTGGATTGGAAGCTGGCTGTGGTTATTAAGTAGATTCGACAGATAAGCTTGTCTTTTGAGTTGATTTCTTTTAAGCATATTCCCCATGAGTGGAACAGTGTGGCAGACCGTCTTGCTAAATGGGCAATGGAACATGGGCCGAATTGGGCTATTTACGATCAATATAAGCTTCTTATGGGGTTATCCCCTACCCTTGCTCAACTTCTAGAGCAGTATATGAAGATGTAATTTTCTCATTCTCAGGCTTGTTTTAATAAATTTTTACCCCCTTTTTAGTTGCAAGAATATGTTCTTCCTCTCTACTGCACCATTCTAATAAGGTGTGTATGAAACTAAATGTTAAAGATCAATTCCTTCAAGAGCATAAAATTTTTCAAAATTATTGTTCACATATTCTCTCCCATTATTGGTACAAAGGATCTTGACATACTTTCCAGATTATTTCTCTACTAGACCTTTAAACTCTCAATATATATCAAATACTTCACTCTTGAGTTTCAAAAAATAAACCCAAGTATATCTAAAATAGTCATCAATAAAGGTCAAAACACAATGGGTTTTAATAAAAGACAAAGTAGGTAATGGACCCTCTAAATCACTATGCAAGGACTTGTGTATCCCTCCAAGCCTTCCCTTTATCAAAATTATCCTCTTGATGTTTGCTTAAGGCACAACCATGACATACACCCCCTAAAAATTGAATCTATGGAAGTCCTATAACCATCTCCTACTGACTAAGATGTTGTAAATAGTGGTAGTTTAGATGACCAAACCACTCATACCATAGATTGCTCACTAAATTAGTGTGTGAAAGCAAATTTGTAGAGGAAGACTAAGGTACAAAGTGGGATAATGAATAAAACTGAGTATTATTGTTGACTTTTCCCACTTTAACTAAGGCATTATTCTCTAATTTTTGATTGAAATAGAATCAAGTGTGAACTCAAATTTCCTACCAGTATCAAAGTGAGTGATTTGGTAGACAAAGAGAAGGTTAGTTGATAACTCTAGTACATAAAGGATATCCTCAAATACACCACTATTAACATCAACTATACCTTTTCCTATGACATCTACCTTAGAATCATCACCTATGAGAATATGAGGCAAGGAACTTTGTTCTAATCTTAAAAAAAATCTTGATTAGAACCCATATGGTGTGAAGCACCTGAGTCAAGTACCCATGACTTGGGTAAATTTTCCAGTACAACTACTGCCTTAGCTTTCCCTTTCCCTAAATTTGAATGAGTGGAATAATCCTTTGAAGAGGATTGATTGATGTTATTCTTCTTGAGAATACCCTTAAGGTCATCAATTTCTTTCTTCCAGTAATCTCATTCACTATGAAACCCCTTTTTCAATAAGGGCAAGGAGTGTCAGTCCTTTTTTGTGAATCCCATTTCTTATTAGTGGATTTATAATCTCTTTGTGAGGAAGATCGTTTCCCTTTATTCTTATCTTTTTGTGACTTATTCTGATTATTCTGCTTCTTTTTACTTGAACTTGTATTTGATGTTGATGTTAAAACTTGCTTATTTTGAGGTTGACTTACAACTAGATCTTGAGATTTGGATGACTTGATGAAACCCATAGCTATTAACTTTTCTTCTTTAGCCATTCGAATCTTAGAGAATACCTCAAAGGTGGGCATTCGATATGTTATGCCTAATGTGAGCCTATGAGTCTAAAAGCTAGAGACAAAGGATGAATATTTAGGACCTAATTTGTGTAAGGAACTAGAAATCAATTGAATATCCTTTTTATCAATTTTACATTCAAAAGGTTGTGCTCTAAGATCTATGACTTTAGTGATGTAGTATTGTATTGTAGCATAATTTTTTTAAGATGCAAACTAATGATTTTATTGTCAATTTGGTAACCACAAACCTCATCTATTTTACCAAACAATAATGTTAATTTATCCCAAGCCTCTTTTGTATTTGTACATTTTTCAAGATGGAAATTTAAACATAAAGACATGTAAGACCGAATGCATCTAATAACCTTAGTAGTTTCAAAGAAAAAGTGTTGTAACCTTTTTGCATTAGGAGGTGGAGTAAGAACAGTTATTATGTAAGGCATATATCCTAATATCATTAATGCATTCCAATCATTTTATTTCCATGTGTTATATTTATATGTTATTAATAGTGGGAAATTAGGATTCCCCATGATGTAATTAGAAATAAACCATCACAAAGCAAAAATCAAAGTACAAAACACACCATAAAATCCCATTAAATTATTTAGTTTTATCCCACTCAGCAAGTATTTATTGCCACTTTATAATTGAGTGCATTTACAAGGCTGGATTATAATTGTTCCAATTTACAAAAATCTTAATTAGGCCCTCTAGTCTAAAAGTACAAAAAATATGCACTTTATTAAAAAAATCTATGCCTATGTGTTGTGCTCAAAAAAATATTAACTTTTTAAAAAAATGGGACCTCAATATGAGGTCATTTGTGAAAGTTATGAGCCTTTGAAGTTTTAGAAATGAGGATGGGCAAGAACTATTGTTGAAAAACCTAAATTATGGAAACATATGGATAAATTTGAAAAAAATAGAAGTAAAAAAGTGAAGAGCATGAAATTTTAAGCTATTTCAAAAAAAATCTCTCAAAAATACCTCCTAGTGTTCAAATGGTGGCCTCCCAAAGTTTCCCTATTAATTCTACCTACTAATCTATGAGGCCTACCAAAAAAATTAATTTTATTTCCCAACAATGTCCATACAGTCTATACAATTATACCTGTGAGCAAAAAAAAATTGTCTTTTGGGTGACTGTGTCCAAATTAGACAAATTTTAAATGGATCTATAGGTTTTGATGCCTTTTGAACATAATCGTGAAGTCCATTTTTCTCAAAAAAACTTCAATTTTTAGTTACCCACTAAATTTAGGTGTGTTATTTTTGGATCAAACCCTTCCTAATTTTGCCTTATGTGCCCAATCTAAACAAAATTGTAGATGATTTTGTCTATCTCTAGCACTCTGAACCCAATGGTGAGCTCAAAAATTCTCCATAAAGCTCCAATTTATGCATGTATACAAAATCAAAAAATTAATCCTATATCTAGATATTTTATCTTGAATATTTAGCAATCTAGAGATTTAAAATAGATCTGGTATCATGTTAGAATTAGATACAAGATATAATTAATCTAATAAAAAGCATAAACAAAAGATAAAATAGTAATAGTAATAAAGAATAATTATATATCTGAGATAATAACATAAATGAATAAATAACTCAAATATGATGAATTACTCTAATAATTCAATAGTAATATTATGTGAATACACAAATATCCATTGCTTATATAGAGTAAGGCATGTAAGATAAATATCAGAGAACTCACACAACACGTATAGTTCAACTGATATCTAACTACAAGAATAGTGGAGTGTAATTCCACACTAATGAGATAGTTTTCCAACTTGTGTAAATGATCAACACAAGTTGACTACTAGTTAAACAATCATATCTTATCTTACCCTAAATAGTGTACAGTTCCACTGTAACAAGATAGGTGTCTAAGTTGACTACTAACTAAGCAAGCTTATCCTATTTGGTGTAAATTATTAATCAACATAATAAACTAATTACAATAAGTAATTATTGCACCACTCTAAATAATAAATACAGGTAAATTCAATTAAGCAAATAAATGCACCAACAATATCTCTAACACTAATCTCCCAATTATTGTGATAAATTGACACCATAACATGTATACCTTCCATATATCCCTTTAAAATTGGTTTTATATGTAGCTAGTTAGATATGTCTTCTATATGTCCTATAGTGTTCTAAATTCATAGTCACCATGAGTGTAGTCACCTATCCATCTCATTAACTATCCATATCAACATATGGCTCTATGATAATGTCCTCAAATTAAATCATCTCTATTTCTCTTGGAGCCCAAAAAATGTTCTAGTCATGTTATGTTACATGGTTTCCCTATTAATGCTAATATGTGCTTCTATGGAAGCATAATTTCATATACATCTAAACACCTAATTTTAGTGCAAGGGTAATTTTAGATGTCATTTTCAATTTGTTTAAGGTGCTTTTGAGTTTATCAATTAACAATTCATATTAAACTCTTATTGATGCATGTTCTATTTTTTTAGGGTCATGTTTTCCCCCCCTTATTATTTTCTCTTTAATCCATGTTTTCCTTATTTTTTCCCTTCATTTATATTATTTGTTGGGTCCTATTAAGAGCATATTATTTGAATAAGAGCATAACAATAGGATCCTATTATAAAAAGGAGTGTACCACTTTGCTCCTAGTATTTCTCTTTTTTGAGTCCCTTTAACCATTATAATTTATTTCCCATGGGTTTTCATTTCTTTTTGTTAGTTGTACCAATCTCTATGTGTCAACTTGTGTGAAAGTAGGGAGTTGATTTCATTTTATAAGTACATATATACACTTGTGTATTTTCATATAAAACAAGTGAACAAGTTGTGACTTAGAGTCAAAAGAAAGATTTTCAATAAAAGGTCAATATTGGTAATCCAAAGTATAGCATTTGATTTTAAAACTAGAATTTCCTTCAGAGTTTTCATATTTCATCATTACTAATTATTCATGTAGTGAAAAGTAATATAAGGAGTAGGGATTACACCACATGGTTTCTTATTGAACTACATTGAGTGTAGGTTTCCAATGTTTTTGATGATATAAGTACAATAGAGACATGTCCCCCAATGAATATACTATTTTTTAAGGTTTTTTGAGTTGATTATGGTTTTAAAAAAGGAGAATGTCAAGTGATACACATAGAATTTTGAGAAACTAATCAATTTTTTCATATCCCAAAACCAAAGGGTCAATGTTTTCAAAAATATGAATAATTACACAATGACCAAGAGCATATATTAGCTCTAATCTATACTTAGTATCAACTAGAGCATAGCAGTCCATTCCTAGTCAAATTTTGATAGTTTGAAAGTTGATCCAAAATTTTCAAGTTATGTTTACCTCAATTCCTAGACTGGATTTCAACCTTGAATAATTGACATATTTGTAACAATTTATTACTCTTCTCAAAACACTAGCATTGTGAATTTTATTTATTATAAAATATTCCTTTAATATAATTAGGTCTATTTTTATTAGTCATTTAGATAAAGTTGATTTGAATTGAATGACACATTGCTTATGGTTTAATGTACTACATTATTGGTGTAAAATAAATTTACCATACCACAATACCCAAACTACCACCATCAGGGGATCATTTAATTAAGTATCCCCTTTTATATATTACCCCTATATAGATCATGGTAACTCTAGGAAAATGTATATCACCTAGTTATAGACTGACCCCCTCTCCTACATCTCCCCTTAATAGGCACCCAATATTATGGGAAATTGTATGTTCCCTCATCCCTTAAAATACACAAGGCCAAGATACCTATGATTACCTTGTGGAAGTGGGAATAAAGGCACCTATTATTATTGTTATTATAAATTCATTCTTCAAATATTCATTATCCACTTAATCCCTTAGATACACCACTCATGATCATGTTTTCTCTTTATTGTAGGCCTCCATTGGTTCAACCCTCATCCCTATCAATGGGACCCCCAGTATCTTAAAGACAATATGGGAAATGGATTAATAGTGGGCATAGTAATAAATAGTGTAAATATTACATGGCTACACAATATCCAATACTCTTTATAAAAATACCCAATAGATGACCAAATGTTTCTTAATAATAATGTAAAGTAACCAATCAGATCATGACATGTAAGATTCATAGCTAGTGTATACCAATGCATAATTATTGGATACTAATGTATAAGTATTGGATTAACCCTATTTTTAATTCATTTCAAAAAAACTATTTTAAATCAATTTAAATTGTAAATTTGCTTCACTTAAACACACCAAATTAAATACATGTATAAAAAACATATTAAACTTTCAAATGAATTTATTTCATATAATAATTGATTCCCACAAGTTACATCTATTATGATAACATCATAAGATGTGCCACTACTATCCCTTTTCCCCAATATAAAGTGATAGTCCACTTTTATCTTGTCAAGATAAATTTGAAATTATTGAAATCATCATCCCTATTCTTTATTAGGTTACATAACATCCTTCTCACTATGAATATGAGTCTAGTTTAAGTCACCCTCATCAACCCATCTCAAATAATAAACCTCATATTTATCATGGTTAATTATTATATTTTCAATCCAAACCATTTGTGTTTTATGTAAATGGTCCACCTCATATATTCATCCCTTTTTCAACCAAAAAAATCTTGAAAAGTACAAGCAGGACCCTTTTCACCATGCTTTATAAAATTGTGGTACAATGGTGGCAGTCTTACAACAACTAGTGGTGATTTTGCCTAATGAAATATAAACCCTTCCATAAAGGAACTAATAGTAAAATTCCTAAAAATGTAAAGAAAAAAATAGATTTATATTCCATTCTACACCTACAATAACCTAGCATTAGTTTAGACATATAAAACTAATATTTCACTAGCTAAATTAAAAAAATCATATATAGTTTATTTTTAAATTCTTATGCAATTAGTTCATACACTATCTCTCATAACCCTCCATTCCTCTCATCGTCATATTCTCCACTAATAAATCACCCTCTCACTATCATATATTTTTTTCTTATAGTGTGTTGGGTGAATATTTTGTCGATCAGCTAACTGATGAGCAAAATAGGTCTCTTCAACCACAGCATAGGTAAATTGGTTGGCCAGATGTGCAGGTTTACTACATCAAAAGGGGACAAATCTCTCCTCTCATCAAGGGGAGGTTCCCTATAGATATGCAGGAGTTATATACTATATATATAAATAGAAAATAACAGTCAATGGTAGGATAAACCATCCATCTCTCTTTTTTGAGATGATGTTCACAAATCAAAGGATAAATCTTGATGAAATGATAGAAGACACTCCTCTTCTTTCAAAAGCATTATTCAGAAGACAAAAGGAATCTTTCTGGTGATGATAAGTAACTGTAATAGGGTGCAGTAACACAGCAAGATGAAATGAGGCACAAAGTCTCCACCTCAACCTCCAAAGATTGAAATATGAAAGACAATGAGGGAAAAAAGTCATCCCAAGGTCTTTTACATAGAAATAGAATATGAAGGATAATGAGGGCACAAAGTTATCCCAAGTTCCTTTACACAAGAATAGAAAAATAGACAAACTAAAGATAATTGTGGTAGCACAAAGTCTCTCCACAATCAGCTTCAGGATACCTTCCTAATCACTTTCACTAATTCTACTTAATCAAATGGAAAAAAAATGTATTAAGGAAACAAACATAAGAACGATTTCCCCAACAACCAAGCTATTCAAACATAAAGTCTGAAAAGTCACTTGTTTTCTTATTCAAATAATGAAATATGATCAACAATTTGAGCTCAAAGTCTCAGTAATTCCTTTCAATTTGGGTAGAGTTTCATTTTTGAGTACAGACTAAAATCTCTTAAACAATAAGAGAGAGTCCAATATATAGTGCTCCAAGAAAGACTTGGGTGCTTTATTTCACAAAAATGTGTTACAATGCATTCAATGCCTTTAATGCATTTTAAATTCTATCCATGGGCTATGCTAGAATCAAGCATCGATCTTTAATATGGGCCACTTGATGTGTTTCCTGATGTGCGTGCAACTATTTTCTTTACTCGATGTAAAAAAATGGGCCATGCCATAGAATGTTTGTGCTCTTCCAATGTCGACCTAGTGGGCTGCTTTACCTTCTAGAAATATATCTTATGCATAGATATTTATGATCTTTCTCCATCGTTCCCCCTTTCCTTGCTATATTTCATCCTTATATGTGTGATCTGAGCTCTCGAGCTATCTCTTTCAGTCTTGCTAACTCCTTACACTCTTCCATCAGTGGTTTTTCCCTTTGGCATTTTGGCCTTTTACATTCAGGTCCATGTTTTAGCTTTCAAAGATTAATAGCTATTTCATTTCCATGAATTTGATGTCTTTGGGCTCATTATCATTAGGAAACCAATAGCTAGTTTGTTACCCTAAATTTGATGTCTTCAGGCCCATCATCATTAGGAAACCAATGGCTAGTTTTTTACCCTAAATTTGATGGTTACGAGGATGTCATCAGATGTCTGGATCTCAATGGATAGTTCATGACATTCAACTTTGACATCTGTGAGCCCATCATATTCCTTGGCAAATATTTTGGCTTTCTTGTTTTGTCCTTTTTGAAGGGGAAAATCCCTTCAAGGTCTTGAGAAATGGTCCATTTTGGGTCAGGGAGAGCCCCCCACAAGGGTATCTACCCTTCAGAGTCTTTTGGATGGCCTTCAGGCTTTTATTCCTTCGATGGGATTTTGTTCCATTGGTGGACTTTTTCTTTGGGCTTTTCCTTCAAATAAAAGTCTGAAGGAATTCCTTCAGACATTTTGTCCAAAGGAAATGTTCCTTCCCTTTGTCTTTTCTTCCTGCTTGCTTCTAATTTCTGTTAGGCTTTCTTCCCAGGTGAATTTCTTTGGACAGAATGTTTGAAGGAATTCTTTCAGACATTTTGTCTGAAGGACTTGTGCCTTGTTTACTTTTCTGTGGGAACTTTTTTGAAAGAATTCCCTGCTTTTCACTTTTCCCTGCCTACCCTCTACAAGGGTTGTTTGTCCTTAGTTCACTTTTCCAAAGTAATTCTCTTTGTTTGCTTTTGCTTATTACCCTCCACAAGGGCACTCAGCTTGGTTCATTGCCCTTTCAAATTTTTGCAATGGTCCACTTTGGCTCCTAAGTGCCCTCTACAAGGGCACTTATCCTTTGAGCTCTTGGAAGACCCCTTTGAATTTTCCAATTGAAAAAATGGCTAAGTGTTGAACCTATTTCTTTCCTATAGAGTCCATAGAAACCAACCTATAGAGTCCATAGAAATGAGTTCATAGAAATATTCTGTGAAGTTTGTAGATTCAAGCCTACAGAGTCCATAGATTTCAATCTGTAGAGTCAGTAGATTCAAGTTCGTAGAACTGGAGGAGTTCATAGAAATGAATCCATAGATTTCTTCTTATGAAGTCCATAGAAATGAGTCCATAGATTCCTTCTTGTGAAGTCTATAAAATAAACTCTATAGAAATGAGTCCTTAAAACTTAGCCTATAGAGTCTATAGATTCAAGTCTATAGATTCCATAGTTTTCAAGCCTATAAGTCTATAGATTCAAGCCTGTAGAGTCCATAGTTTTCAAGCCTATAGAGTCCATAGTTTTCAAGCCTACAAAGTCTATAGAGCTTGAAAAAGCTTGAAAAATGGAGAATTTGAATGCCTAGAACAATTTTTGAGAAGGGGAGAGAGAATTTTGGTTTGTTGGACCAAAATAATTCAAATGTTGTCCAAAAAATGAGTGATATTTTTGGGGGACAACAACTGGCTCTAGTTGGGGAACTTCCTTCAGTTGAAAACTTGGAATAGTTGAGGGGAGTAGAAACCAGAATCTCCAGTGCCTTAAAGTATGCCATTAGGCCATGGAGTCATGCTACCCAAAAAGAAAGGTGACAAAAACAAAAATGAAAGCACAAAATAGAACTAAAGACTATAAAAATGTACATATGTATAGGTGAACTAATCTGATACTTCAAGAATTGAACTGATTCAGACACTACCCGTTGTAAGATAATGAATATGGCATTTCATCCTGATAAACTAGTAGGAAACCATTTTGTCCCCAAAATTAGTGACAAGAAAATGGAATTCTCCAATAGGAATCACATTTTCTATGCACTCCTTTTGGTTCTCTCTTCTTGCCCCATGACAAGACAAGGTCTTCAATCTAAAAACCATAAATCCTTTCTCGTTTGGCAAAGAGTTCCTTTTACTGACTTTGGAGCATAGTAGTATGGTCCACTAACATAGCTTATTATTTTGTTGGTTCAGTCTAGTGCATGTTTTGATTGTCAGCATCAAACTCCTAACAAATTATCAGTTTAGCATCTCCTTTGGCATGAAGGAGTTTGATATCTTCATCCCAAGCAGCCTTCAATCTAGGTGGCAGTGATTCATACATGACAGTGTTGTTGGTGTTGTTAAACTGCAACTTGCATGAAGAAGGAAAAATGTCTCCTTGAGGAGATATCGACACAATCCCAGCTTCAGCATTGGTAGAAGAATTGTTGCCATCAAATTCTAGGATCCAAACATCATTAAAAACTAATCTTCTATCAGATTTATCTTCATTAGAGATGGAAGATCATTTTTCATCTGTACTATGCCCTACTAATTATTTGAATGTCTTATTTGAATCCATCTTTGGATCACCACCTACAAGACTTTTGTCAGATAAAACCTGAACATCCTTTGTGGATAAGAAGTAATTACCCCTGCCTAAAGACTCAAATAGAATTTGAGTTTCAAGCACTAATATCTGAGTGACAACACATTTTGATTCCTTTTGAGGAAGTAGCCTCTGCATGATGCCTTTGATATGGATCCTTGCTTTAGATAGGTCCATGCTCAACTCACCACCAACATCCTTTCAGAAATTTTGCCCTAGAAGAATGCCATATGAGGCTGAGATTGCAGCCACCAAGACCGTCATCTTGATTCTCTTGTCTGGGAATGCTGCAAATACAAATTGGGCATCCTTGATTTATTCCAATAGTGGCACTTGTTTATTTTCCATGGAGAAACATTTCCCAAAGGTTTTGGTCAATGTGAGTCTAAGAGAATCTACCACTTTGGCAAGCATGACATTGTCAGATGCACCTAATTTTATGATGCAATTGCTCAATTTGTGACCATTTATTAATAGGGAAACATAAAAAGGCTCTATTTTCCAAGGGGTAGCTAGAGGAGTAATGACAAGATTATTTGGAATGGGCATGTTCCTTGTGGGATCATGAGTTATCTTTTTAACATCTTGTCTTGTAGGAATAGTTTTATTTTTCACACACTAAACTAACCTATCCAACTGCTCAGGATTGGATTGTAAGAATTCAAATTTAGACATTTTAATTTTGCTCTTCTTGATGTGGTTGATTATGTCAAATGAATGAAATGGACTAGGAATAGATGAAGGGAGTTCATCTTTCTGATTCTTAAAAGGGGTGGTACTAGTCTGTGAAGTTGAAGTAGAAGGTGTAAAGATGTTTGATGTACTTACCTTTCCTACAATCACTAGGTCCTTTGGTTGGAAAGTTAGAGTGGTTCCCCACTTAGCAATAGAGATTGTTAGTTGAGGTCACTCCTCTATTCTTTCTTTATCAGCTTCCTGGGTTGACTAATTCTTGGATTGAGTGAACACAGCATATGATCCCTCAACTACTTCACCTTCAATTTTGGGTTCATCCTAATAATTCAAGAAACCAATGTTGGAGTCACCAGCTAATTCTTCTTGGCCTTCTACAAGGAGATCATCATCATTTTCTTGGTTCAATTCAAGCTAGAAAGAGAAATCAAATTTTGTTTTGAGATATCCAACTGTTGAATTAGTTAGGGGTGCTTCAATGGTAAGTTTCCCTTGTGAGGGAAGAAGATGATTTGGCTATCCTTGATTTTTGGTAGCATTACCTTGGTATGACTAATTGGGGAATGTCCTTCTAATCATATCCCAATTAGGAGGAGTAGACATACCTTGGGCCATTTGTCTTTTCAAGGCTAGCAGTTCATTTGCCAACTTTTGCACCATTTGATCCATGGTGCCTGTAGATGGATATTCAAAAGATGAAGAGGATTTACCTCTATTTAGGTCTATCTTTATCTTCCCTACCAAGATAAGGTCATCTTCTACCTTAGTAGCCAAATCTTGAGTAGTAGTAAGGTCTATGTGGCCAACATGTCTTAGCAAAAAACTCACTTCAAGCAGCTGTGAGTTGATGAAGAAGCACTTAAGGTTCTCAAGTGTTGGTTGAGCAATGGTAGGAATTCAATTCTTGAGCTTGTCAAACTTAGCAATGAAATCCCTCATAAGCTCATGAGGTTATTTCTTCATCTGTGTGAGCTAGGCTAGTAAACCATGTACATCTTCTATAGGCTTAAACCTAGCTTCAAATTTAGCTTTAAGTGTATCCCAGTCAGTCATTGATCTAGCCTACAGATAGTAGAATCAATTTTTAGCAGCACCTTGTAGTGTTTCTATGAAAATCCTAACTGACACATCCTCAAATTCCACTCCTATTACAACATAGGCTATGCTGAAGGCTGCAATGTGTTTGTCAGGATGAACCTTTCCATCCCTAAAGAATTTAGGTAAATTCTTTCTTGAGCTACATGGAAGTTTATGCAGAGGTGGAGTCAAATTGAGTGGGCCAAAAGAGTTACCCCAAGGGCCTCGAACTGCCATAGTATGACTATGAAAAGGTGGAATAACAAATCTCAGAGGGGTAAGTATTGACAAAGCTTTATTGATAGTGGAAATGGAGGCTTTGCCTAGTAATGGAGACTTGACTTTAGTAGGAGGAAAGCTCCTAGTTTGTTGAAGGTGAGATGGTGAAGGAAATAGATCAAAATTACTTTGTTGTAACAACTCGAATATAAGATCAACAATACCTTTAGCCCTTTGGATTTTGGCATAGCATGGAGTTTCCAGATTGTAGAATAAAAATGGGAAAGAACTAGCACTGCTTCAGCTTAAAGCTTGAGGCTTTAAACTATGCATTCTATTCCAATTGGTGTGGAGGTGGAGGGAGATGGTAAGGATATAATGATAATGGGTAAGATATAGAATGGATTTTCTAGAGTTTATAATGAATAAGGGTAGGGAATGCTTTAATCTAAAACTTGAGGCTTCAGATTGCACGTTCATCCCTAGCAGAGTCACCAAAAACTATTGGGTGAATATTTTGTCGATCAACTAACTGATGAGAAAAATAGGTCTCTTCAACCACAGCATAGGGAAATTGGTCAGCCAAATGTGTAGGTTTACTACATTAAAAGGGGACAAATCTCTCCTCTCATCAAGGGGAGGTTCCCTGTAGATATGTAAGAGCTATATACTATATATATAAATAGAAAATAACACTCAAGGGTAGGATAAACCATCGATCTCTCTTTGTTCAAAACTCAAAGGAGAAATCCTAATGAAATGACATAAGACACTCCTCTTCTTTTAGAAGTGTTGCTTAGTAGACAAAAGGAATCTTTTAGGTGATGATAAGTAACTGTAACAAGGCACAGTAACACAGCAGGATGAAATGAGGCACAAAGTCTCCACCTCAACTGCCAAAGAGTGAACTACCAAAGACAATGAGGGCACAAATTCATCCCAAGGTCTTTTACATAGAAATAGAATACGAAGGATAATGAGGGCACAAAGTCATCCCAAGATCCTTTACATAGGAATAGAAAAATAGATAAAATAAAGACAATTGTGGTAGCACAAAGTCTCTCCACAACTGGCTTCAGGACACCTTTCTGATCACTTTCACTAATTCTACTTATTTAATCAAATGGACAAAAAATCTATTAAGGAAATAGACATAAGAACAATTTCCCCAAGAACCAAGCTATTCCAGCATAAAGTCTAAAAAGTCACTTGTTTCTTATTCAAATAATGAAATATGATCAACAATCTGAGCTCAAAGTCTCAGTAATACCTTTCAATTTGGGTAGAGTTTCATTTTTGATTATAGACTGAGATCTCTTAAACAATAAGAGAGAGTCCAATATATAGTGCTCCAAGAAAGACGTAGGTGTTTTATTTCACAAAAATGTGTTATGATGCATTCAATGCCTTTAATGCATTTTAAATTCTATCCATGGGCTATGCTAGAATTGAGCATTGGTCTTTAATATGGGCTGCCTGATGTGTTTCCTGATGTGTGCATAACTATTTGCTTTACTCGATGTAGAAAAATGGACCATGCCATTAAATGTTCATGCTCTTCCAATCTCCACCTAGTGGGTTGCTTTACCTTCTAGAAACAGATCTTATGCATGGATATTTCTGATCTTTCTCCATCATTCCCCCTTTCCTTATTGTATTTTGTCTTTATCTATGCGATCTGAGCTCTCGAGCTATCTCTTTCAGTCTTGTTGGCTCCTTACACTCTTCCATCAGTGGTTTTTCCCTTTGGCATTTTGGCCTTTTGCATTCAGGTCTGTGTTCTAGCTTTCAAAGATCAATGGCTATTTCATTTTTGTGAATTTGACATCTTCACGCCCATCATCGTTAGGAAACAAATAGCTAGTTTATTACCCTAAATTTGACATCTTCAGGCCTATCATCGTTAGGAAACCAACAGCTAGTTTGTTACCCTAAATTTGATGGCTATGGTGATGTCACTGGACATCTAGATCTCAATGGCTAGTTCACGCCATTCAACTTTGACATCTACGGGCCCATCATATTCCTTGGCAATTCCTTTAGCTTTCTTGTTTTGTCCTTTTTGAAGGTGAAGAATCCCTTTGGGGTCTTAAGAAATGGTCCATTTTGGGTCAAAGAGAGCCCCACACAAGGGTATTTTCCCTTTGGAGTCTTTTGGATGGCCTTTAGGCTTTTATTCCTTCGGTAGGTTTTTGTTCCATCAACAAACTTTTGCTTTGGGCTCTTCTTCAGACAAAAGTCTGAAGGAATTCCTTTGAACATTTTGTCTAAAGGAAATGTTCCTTCCCTTTGTCTTTTCTTCCCGCTTGCTTCTGCTTTCTGTCAGGCTTTCTCCCCAGGTGAATTTCTTAAGACAAAATGTCTAAAGGAATTCCTTCAGATATTTTGTCTGAAGGACTTGTGCCTTGTTTACTTTTCCATGGGAACTTTTTTGAAAGAATTCCCTGTTCTTCACTTGGTCTTTGAAATGGTCCACCTGTTCTCTGCCTACCCTCCATAAGGGTTGTTTATCCTTAGTTCACTTTTCCAAAGGAATTCTCTTTGTTTGCTTTTACTTGTTTCCCTCCACAAGGGTACTCGGCTTGGTTCATCGCCCTTTTGGATTTTTTCAATGGTCCACTTTGGCTCCTAAGTTCCCTCTGCAAGGGCGCTTATCCTTCAGGCTCTTGGAAGACCCTTTTGAACTTCTTAATTGAAAAAATGGCTAAGTGTTGAACCTATTTATTTCCTAAAGAGTTTGTAGAAACCAACCTATAGAGTTCGTAGAAATGAGTCCGTAGAAATCTTCTGTGAATTCCATAGATTCAAGCTTATAGAGTCCATAGATTTCAGCCTATAGAGTCAGTAGATTCAAGTTCATAGAATTGGGGGAGTCTGTAGAAATGAATCCATAGATTTCTTCCTATGAAGTCCATAGAAATGAGTCTATAGATTCCTTCCTGTGAAGTCCATAGAATAGAGTTTGTAGAAATGAGTCCTTAGAACTTAGCCTGTAGAGTCTGTAGATTTAATCCTATAGAGTCTGTAGTTTTCAAGCCTACGAGTCTATAGATTCAAGCTTACAGAGTCTGTAGTTTTCAATCCTACAGAGTCCATAGTTTTCAAGCCTACAGAGTTCGTAAAACTTGAAAAAGCTTGAAAAATGGAGAATTTGAATGCCTAGAACAATTTTTGAGAAGGGGAGAGAGAATTTTGGTTTGTCGGACCAAAATAGTTCAATTGTTGTCCAAAAAATGAGTGATATTTTTTGGGGGACAACATAGTGTAAAGTGACTAATGAGGAAATAATTTTCAATTTTAAATTCACTTTTATCCAATTTTAATATAAATTTCACTCATTTTTAATCTTTTGAATCTTCCACTCATGTAACAAATAAATCCATATGTTTTTGATAATTTTTTATCTATTTGTTCAATTAGGTTCTTATTTCATTCTAATTTGATTAATTTTACGACTTAACCCCTTCCTCATAGGTAACATTTCTCCTTATCTCCATATTCAAGGTGACTTTTCTTAATAGAGACTTGTACTAGTCCACACTTAAATGTTATATGTATGAAAATATCATAGATGTAGAGGTAGGTAAGGTTGGTATGTATTTATTATGATGGAACTTCTAATCTACTTTCATTTAGAATATTTTAACAACAAATGGATGTGGGTTTACTTATTTTACCTAAATATTACCTATACTAATTTGTGCACTTTACCTCTTGTAGGTGGTTATGACCTTAATTTCATAATCATACATCATCATTACAAATCAAGTAATTTGAGGCACATTCTCTAACATGTAATAGGTAAGATAAGGTCTCAACAAATTTCTCACTCCATAAATAGTTTTTGATATCTAGGGTGTGATATATACACCTAGATATTTTATTTTTTGCATAACATTTATTTTCATTGATAAGTATAATGAAATTACTTAGATGATTCACAAAAATATAATAATATATCATATATTTAATAATATAATAATTATATCCACAATAATAATTTTCAAAGAATCAAGATACTTCAATATTATTATGATTGAGCCACTTTAAGGGGGACACTTTTATAATAATGTAATAAGAACATAATTCACAATATGATGATAAAATACTAACACTACCTCCTATATATTCTTTAATTATACATGTTTATTCCATAGGATGACCATACTAAGAGCATTAATAAATTCAATAAGATAATATGAAGGTATATAAGCCATAAGTCACCCACACATATCCCTAGATGCATTATAGGTTAATAGTACATACCCATACCCTTTAGAACAATGTTGAACCAAAAAAGATGTTTCTATAGGAATGTTTCATCCTCTCATGTTGCATATTTAGAATGCACATTCTTCAATTTTATCAAATAATCCTTAATCACTCTAGTCTATAGTTTCTTAGTGCATATGTGAAGGATCTTTTTAGACTATAGAATGACTCAACCTTCTTCAACCAATTCAATAAAACTCAGTCTGAGTGGAAAATTTGTGTCCAATTACCTTATTTAGGCAAGATACATGGAATACCATATGTAAGTGAGTGGATGGAGGTAATTCCATATTTTAGGTTGTATACACCTCATTTTAACCACTTTTATGTCTAAATTGTAATCAAGAATGACTTTCTACAATCACATACAAATTTTATTAGAAAACATCATTTAACCAAATTTATTCACACAAATGTCATTTTATCCTAAAATTATAATTTCACATACCTAATTATGGAAATGGATCATATTACATCATTAATATTATCTAATTCATCCTAATTCTAATCAACCCTTTATAAGTGTCTTCACAAGGTAATTAAATGAATACTTGATTGACAAAAAAACATTGCAAACTTTACCTTTATTCTAGTTACCAATTAATCACATTTATTAGTGATCCAAAACTTGAAATTCCTGGTTGAAGAATATTTCAAGAACACATAAATAATAATGCTATCTCTGAGAAGAGATGTTTTATTGCTCAAAATTATAGATACAACATATGCCTATCTCTGGGAAGAGATTTATGATTTCCTTTTTTTGTTACATATTCATTTATAAACATTTTAAAGGTATGAGGAGGATTTTTAATGTCACCAATATCAAGGTAGATTAAGTGGTTTGACTTTCATGATTTACAACAATATAGAATTTGAGGAATTACTATTTTTAGAAACTTACTATTTTGAGACTACACTACTAAAATTGAAATGTGGGGTACTTCCATTTGGTTTTCTAGGGTCAAAAACCACTATAAAATCTTAGTTCCATCTCATGGAATTCACCTCATTCTTATCTTTCCAACAGTTCAAATGGGGATTCAAATGGAGCTATGGTGCAAAAGTTATGGCTCCCAGAATTTCTGCCACCAATTGAGGTAGAATCGTCACCCGAATTGTCACCTAAAATATTGCTTATATCAATTAGTTATCCTAATCATTCCTATAATAGGTAATTCTAAGTATTTATAATAATCTATTTTCCTAAAGTCACAATTGGATTATTGCCTCACATAGTGATTATTGGCAATTTGGCCTGCCAAGGCCAAATACCATCCCCTACAACTAAAAACTTTTCATGACATCCACTTAAGCCTATATATGGTGTTATCCTAAGTCATGATGTCTCCTATCTACTTATTAAATTCATTCAACACTCTTATAGGTGTCATTGAATCTATTTGTGATAACCATGTATCTAGTTGTCTTGGGTCTTTAAGTGATGTCATGGATCATATATATGTCATTGACTATCTTTTGAAGAGAGCAGGTCTCAATCTTGTCATTGTCATACTTATTTTCAAATGGTATCAAGTTTCATTATGATGTTTGAGAATTTTTGGAGGTATTTAACAAGGAATTGAAGTGGTCTTATGATCTAAAAGTGCCTTAATGAAGATGGTGAAGAAGACAATTGATAACTCATGAGATTCTCTAGTATATTCAATATATACAAGGTATGAATATTGATATAATATTTTAAGTGTGATCAAAATATATATATGTTTATTTTAAACCTTTTATAAGGATATAACATACTATCTATGACATTCAATGGCAAATCTCCATTGTGAAGCTATGTGTCTATTGCCTAAAAGAGAGGTTTTAAGTCTTTAAATGATAAATTTGGAGTCAAGAGGCAAATAAATCATTAATAATACCTTTAATCACCTTCATATTCATGTCATTTCATAATTCAAATGTCTTATTCTTTGTAAGCATCTCCTCATGCAAGTCTAAAGCATAGTTTGGCCTGTAAAGAGCTCTCACATGTGAAATATTCCCCATTTTTTCTCCCAAAAGACTTATTTCTTGTTTTAATATTCTAAATGACTTTTAATCTTCCTTTTGTTTCCCTAAATTAGTAGTTAAAAACTTAAAGTGTGGATGAAATAAAATAAAAAGTCTATTTTCATGTGTTTCATGCAAAAAGTATAGACTTGTACAAACTTTTTCATATAATGGAGGTAGTGAATTTTAAGGTAGATTCATGATAGGTGTTTTAGATAATTTTCATGGAAAAAGGATCTCAAACAGACTCAAAACTAGTTCTCATATACCACCTAGTTTCCTTGCAACTCAAGAGAGACCTTCGGGTTTGTAGATGATATGACCATGATAGAGACTATCAAGATCTAGAATTTTGGGTAGAGGAAGGGGCCTTAGAGAGATTCCATTTTTGGTAATTGGTTATTATTTTGGATATCTCTCCTTTATGGATAATCCTTTACAAGTTAAGGCACTCTCAATGTCTTCGTCATTCAGGTAAGCAACTATTTTTTTGAGTTTTCTCCTCTCTTGAGCATGATAATAGAATAATGGAAGTTTATGGAGATTTTCAAGTGTATAGACCACCTTTCCATGACATTATTAAAATTCATCCCACACGTGTGAGGTTATATAGATATCAAAAAGATAAATGAATTCCAAATCTATAATATGTAGGTAGTTTGATGGTTTTATAGTTCATGGTAGTTTCAAGATGTTAAAACATATTTGGTGACTATATGAGACATCTCATTCGTGTCCATATATTCCATTTTTATGTTTATCAAAGTTATATCAAGATTCATAGCCTATATATTACCAACCAATATTTAAACATCCTCACACTCTAAATTTTGCATGTGTTAAGGTAGTTTAGCATATGTTAAGGTTATTAGCAAAATCCTAGGTTTCTTTTGCACTATGTATACCTCCTTTGAGATCCTCTAAATTATTATATCTTGTTAAGGCATATGATTATGTTCACCTTACACCTTTCAAGATGGTATTGATATTGGATTCATAAGTCTTTCCACTCCCCTTATGTTTCATACCACTTTCATGGTCCTTATCACTTCCATTTCACCATAGCTATAAGCTTATCATCCCACTCCATTCTTAGTTTTATGTATCCCATCATCCATACACATATCACTACCTATTTATTTTCATCCACCTCATGGATCCACTACCAAAGATGAGTCAAGAGTGTTTTATAAATACCATGGTCATGAAAATGCTATAAATCCTTAAAATCCTTCTTAAGAGGTCAATGATTACCTACAACCGAGGCAAATTTGGTCAATAATGTGCTTCATGAAAGTTGTGTATATAAGAGATTATAAGATATGTATATCTCATTGAAGGATCTTGTTTGAACCATCTCCATAAGTTGTAATGAATATGTGAGATGTTCATAATCTATATCTTTGACCTTTTCAAATTTTAAATCTATCTCAATCCACCTACAGTCACACTAAAACATAGTTAGGCCACTAATTTCTAAGAAGGTTCTATGTTTTTGGTTTTGGATAAGGATAGTAAACATTATTTTAAATTTATGATCAAGATATAAAAGGTCGATATGGTGAACTAAAAATACATTGCCTATAGTCAGTCATGAATGATGAGCTACAGTCAATACCCCATCTTCACCTATAGCTGAGTGTTATGAGGATACTTCAAGGTGTGGTTAAGGAGTTTCTTGGAGATAAAGATAAGTGAGAGAGACAAGATTTATATGGTAAATGAGGTGAAATTTAAATATATAATGGAAACCATGAATTCATTCCAAACCTCATTCTTCATACACCATGCTTGTACTCCATCATAGTCCATATAGTGTGATTAATAAACTTTTTAGGAGCTAAATGGTTGGATGTGACTCAAACCTCTAGTTTGAGTGAACACTACAAGAGTGAAAAGATTTAAATAATGAGGAAGAGTATTTCATAGGTGTATCCATGTCTAACCTATCATACATCCCAACATTTCAATAGTTTGTATAGAGGTGTCTCATGACCACCTATAGCCATGGTCAAAACTCAGTCAACCTATATACATAGTCAACCAACTCAAGGGAGTCTATGTCATGGAGACCTAACATAAGGGAAATCATACAATGATAAAAGCCTTGAAATATCATGCCAAGATAACCTCAAAATATTTTTATAAATTGACTGATAGTCCCCTTAGTCTATATAAATTATACAAACCTCCACCTATAGTATAAGATTGCAATCATGCTTGGATAGGTGAGTTCAAGTGGTCTTGTGCTTAACATATGCTTCATGGATCATTAAAAATTGATTATGTAAATATCATGGTTGATATTATCAGTAGGGTTAAGGGTTAGATGAGATGGCTTGGTGACCTATATAGTCAAAAGGTGACCTACAGGCTTAGCCTGTAGGTCCTCCTTTTGAATCAAACCAACATCAAGTCAATGTACAAACCAAGTTAAAATATTAACCTTCCTAAAAATATCTCTCATTTTAGATATATGGAATATAAATAATATTAATTACATCTAGGTCTCTTATTAAGTTATTGGCAGCTAAGGAATCATGGGCTGAGTCAATAACTCTTAAGGGTTATCTACAGGTGGTCTACGAGTGCAACACAATGAAGAGTGAGAGTTGTAGGTTATTTGAATTGTTAATATATTATTGAAGATTATATTAGGTTTAAATCATTTTTAAAGGCTTAAGTCAAGTTCATAATCCTAGAGAAGCATAAAACATAATTAAGTCACTCCTTAAAGGCATACACAGGCTACAATTCTAGATAGGTAGTTAAGCTTAAAAAGAAGGCTAGTGTGAGATAATGAACACTAGGTTATATCTCAAATAAGTCATATAATATTTTACATTAGATTTATTCCAATAATATACTATGAAGGATTGTAAAGAGAAGGTTCATATATATTCATACATAGTCTATATACATAGTCGATGCCTAAAAGCCAGTTTTGGTAGAATTTATGGTTTTAGAGCATCTACAAGTGGAGTTAGGTTCTCAATTTTGGTAAATATTATAATTGTGGCTATATAAAACTATTAATTATATTATAAAGTTCATGTCAATAGTTTAAATAGTCACTATTCTATCATAGATAGAACCTAGTCTGCTAGTAGTCATGGATGAGACTAAATGAACAGTTGAAGTTTTGAAGACTAGGCAGATAGTTTATACTTCATGAAAGGGTGTTTAAATAGTGAAATATGATTTTAAGTGTCTTCATATGCTCTTTTATTATAAAATAGTTAGGGTTTCTATTTAGATGCCCTTGAGCGCTAGTTGAAGAAACTCATAACTATAACTAGTCTGTACATGCCATCTTAAAACCTTTCACTTGTTTTAAAATTTATTTTAAGTGTCATATACTTAATAGGAAATTGATAAGGTTTTTTAAGTATCCACTATGGTGATAAAATTTTATTAAACAAGAAGAGGCATTGAACTCAGTCACCTAGGTATTAAAAAGATATGACTACCAAGAAACCGTAGGGTAAAAGAATCAAAGGTATGTAGAGCATAAGGTGACCCTGGGGTAGACCTAAGGATGTTTTTTACCTTGGGAGAAGAGTTAAAACTTAATAATAATTTCCAATAAGGAATAATAACCTTTCAAACTTTTGTCTTCCCCAAACATATAGATTAGCAGTGTAACCCTATAGGTAACCTCATGAGGTGATAGATACATAAAGAGATATGGGTAGTTAGTACAGCTATAGAGGTTGATAAATGGGTAATAATTAAAGGTATAAATATGGTTTTTCATCCCTATATCACCTATAAATCACCTTTTACTCTAAAAATTAGTTTAAGCTGTATAGGCCTAGAAACTAGTTTTGAGGCCTAGAAGACCCACACTACCATAGAAGCATAAGTAGAATTTCCTAAGAAAATGAGACCATGAGAAGGTGTGATAATTTATTTTAGGACTTACATGAGATTTTTCAAGTAGATGAGAATAGAGGAACGTCATTTTTGGCCTCAAAGTGTTAACTCAAACCACATAGTCCCTAGACAATCATTCAAGCTACCTATTTTAATGCTTATATCTTTCATCATAATGAGGCTTAGACCAAATGATATTACCAATATTTTAAGACCCCTATAAAATTAAAATACATGGATTATTGAATTTAGTTTAGGGGTACAAGTTTATAAACCATTGCTAAGACTATAAGCAGGTCTAGAATGCATACAAAGAGCTCATGATCAACTACCCTATGTATGTATCTTGACACACCTTTTTCATGGGAACCCAAGATTATCAATAAAGTTGAAGATGCATATGTAATAAATATCCAAGGTAATAAGTTATGTTTTTAAGGTTTGTACTTTATGAACCATCATTAAGATAATGGACCTCCAAAACCCTCCCTAAACCCTACTATAGACCAATTTTGAGAAAAGTGAAGATTATTTCACCCAAACACCCATTAATCACCTGATAAAAACTTTAATCATGAAATAAAATCATAAAGGTCCTAATCATGGTATCATATTATACATAATTGTACAAATGTATTAGAAAATTATGTTTTTTTGGGGAAAGTGTAAAAAGAGAGGTACAAGGAAATTTAAGAATATGCCAATCATTAGAGAATGAATTTTAACACTATTTATACCTCCTATAGTCATTATATGTCTAAAAACTTGACTATAAATACATCTATAACTCTCTTCTAGTCAGCTAGTCTGTAAAAGTGAAAAACAAGGTGACCTAGTCACCTAGTGTGACAAGTTTGTAGGTGTTTATTTCTCAATAAATCTTATGACATGTTGTATGATGTTTATTTATACTTTATACTCATATATTTATAGGTTATAAAGGTTTAATATAGGATTTCATATCCATAAAGTACTAGCAATTAGGCTACTAGGCATAATTGGCCTAGTAGACCTACTTGGTCAACAAGGGAAGCTAAAGAATGGCATAGAAAACTATTGAGAGAGTTGATACAAGTAAATACATACCACATAATTGATCTTAAGTAGAAATAAATTCACATGATCTTAAGTGGGAATCCATGCACCTGATCCTTAAGTGTCAATTCATGCATGACTGGTCCTTAAGTGGTTGATGAATGAGTTAATTGATTCGTAAGTGCAAATAAATGCACATTCCATAGCATTAATGTAGGAAAGAGTATTTATATTTATTTAAGTATTATGATAAAAATAATGATAAGTTTTAATACACTTATGATTTCCCATGACTTCATTCCAACACCAAAATAACTCATTCAAAGATCATGCAAGAGCATCAATCATAGAGAGACATCTTAAGGACTGTTTATAGTTGTTTATAACTGAAGTGATGCTTTAGTTAATGATATATTGATGTTATTTTATTATCTCCTATATCCCATATTCCCTCCTTATTCTCTTCTCATATTTTATATATTTGAGGCCTTAAGGCATTGTTTGAGATCCCTCACCTGTGTATGGCTCTATCAGGTTTTGTACTTGATGGACCTCTTGAAATAATGAATAAAGTATTCCAAATACTCCATTATTGGCTTATAATGTGTTTATGATTGTTCATATGTGTATATATGGTATAAATCTTCTCTTTGAATGTCCTTGTCACACTTAATATTGATTAGCTATCTTATGCAGGTTGTGTGAAGTGTTAAAGTTTGGTGATAATGTTTAGAGTGTAATCTAGTTGAAAATGCCTCAAGATAGGCCTCTCATCCTTCATCTCCAATTTATATTCACTCATTAGGACATTAAAATGAAACATTATTTCTTATGAGCTTTATATATAATGTTTTAGCCTATTTTTGGTTCACTAATGGTGTTATGAGTACAAGATTGAGTGGATGAATCATTTAGATACATCACCATCACTAGTATAAGTTTTCCCTTTAAGTTATCTTTCTAAATATTTTCACCCCCAAAGAAGATATATTTAGAAAATGGATTAAAATTGATATATTAGAGGATCTAACCTCATAATCTATAGGTTTGGTCTAGTTATAGGTTACCCATAACTTGTAGACTAATCCAATGTTAGTCTAGGTTTGAAGGAGAGCTGAACAATCTACTTCGATAGGGTGTAACTTGGGTTGTTAATAGTTCTATCATGCTTGGCAGGACTAGATTTAGACATTGGAGATTCACATCACCATTTTGGTCTTCACAAGAATCTTAAAGTAGTCATCTTGGTCATCATTTCAAAGGTATCTACAGTTATTGTTCATAAGTTATTTTATATCATGTGCATTGTATTGAGTGATAGATGCATATGGTGTCAGGATCTTGCTCCACCAATTGGAGCACACATGATTACCTCTTGTATTAGCAACTAAACATGGAATTTAACCAGAATGAATTAGTAACTAGAAATATGAAACAACACAAGAATATGAGAGACAATACACAATTATATTAATGATCACTCAGAATAAAATACAATAAAGAAGATGCCACTTCTTCTTCCACCTCAAAGGCTCACCACACCTCAAGACCTTCTTCTCTCTCTCTCTCAGTCCCAACAATCAACTCTAATACAGAATTGATGTTCACCTCCACCAGTCAGAAACAACACTGCCAGTACACCAAGCACACAACTGTACTCCAAGTAGATCTCCTGCTCTCTGCTGCTACCTGCAAATCACTAGACCTCACTCACCATTGTAGATCTCCAAAAGAAGCCATGCACACTTGCTGACCAAGATCATACATATACTAAGAACCCTTTTGATTCTCCAAACCAGCACCCACACTTGGTACTGTGGCACTAGGAGGAACACACCATTGCTCTTCTCTCTCTGAAGGAGCTTATTTTGCTCTCTTACTCTCTAGCACTAGTTTACAATACAGCCCATGAGTCTATATATAGATCTCATGCTTACAATAATTAGACTATCTTAATTACAATAATTAGACACGCAACTCAAGACTATAATTAGCCTTTAACATGCAAACTAACAGTCTAAAAATAGACTCTCTAGAATCAACATGCAAACTGCATGTTCACGCACAGGCTACCGACATCGGCTCCTCCCTGACCGATGTCGACCAACTAGTAACCGATGTCGGTTGCTTCTTCACTGCTATCTAACTAATGTCAATTGATCAAACTGATGTTAGTTGCCCTACAACTCATTCTGCAACTCTTTTCAACCTTTGTAACTCTTCCTATTTGCATCTTGGTGAAGCTTTTAGCTCCACAACCTAACAATCTCCCACTTGGAGATAAACAGCTACACCTATACCTATACTTGTACATCATCTTAATTATTCCCTGGCTTGTATCCCTCTTCAAGATCAATCCTGAAGACTAACCACCACACAACTTGTGATGCTACACCTGTCATCCAAGTAACCTGCCACATCCAAACCTACAACCCATGTAGTGAAGACCTTAACCCTGCATAACATGTTAACCTGTTGCTAGTCCATCTCAAATACCTGAGAATCCACTGAACTGCCCTCAAGTACTCCTTCCCTGAATTGGCTCCATACTTTCTGACAACTCCCACTACTTGGGAAAACTCAGGTCTACACTAAACCTCATGTGATTTTGAACCCTGTTCTAAGCTAAGCTTGAACTGTCCAGCCCTTGGTGTGCTTACCGATTCTGCATCTTGCATCTTGAACCCCACCAACACCGTCTTCACATCAGCTCCCACTAGAGACAAAATCTCCATGTTTTTTATGCCAAAGAATTTTTTTGCTCCAAATTCTTCATGACATACCTCTGAACTAACCTTACCCTTAGCTCAACAAATCCCTATATGTACAAACCTGCTAGAAAATCACCCACATACAGTACTGGATAATGTCATGACTCATTATCATCCACCTGGTAAGACAAACACAATAGTTACACTGACATTGACTAAAGCCCTACTTTGTCATCCACCTATCAAACCCTGTACCAATATCCTACAGCTTCCTCAAGACCATATACCTTGGCCTTTCATCTCACGTATCCATCCACTCTCTTCTTTAACTTGGGAATCCATCCCTCATCTAGTGCTTTCTTCCAGCTAACAACTCCACCAACAAATACCTATTTGGTTCTTCTCCAAGGACTCACACTCCTCATCCATGCCAAGTTCCCACTGTTTCTAGATTCTACCTGCATTGCCTCTTCACATCTTCCTAGTTTTTGACCATCAATAAGCAATATAAAGAAGGTGAACAATGAATATAAGGTTCACTTACCCTTTTTGACCTCCATATGGGCATTTGAGACTCCTTAATAGCTTATTGTCTTCCCAACATCTATTTTAGTGACCGATCTCGGCCATCTCCCAATCTGCATCTGACTGATGTCAGTTCCCTGCACTGACCCTGATTGCTGATGTCATTTCCCTGGCTGATGCCGGTATCCCTTTTACTGATGTCAGTTCCTTCCTAACCAATGTTGGTCTTCTTGTTGTTGACGTCGGTTGCTTTATGACCGACGTCGGTACCTGTGTTCACTTGTGAGTGATAACTTTTTACCCGCAAGCTCTCCATGGATTAAAACCCTATTCAAATCAACACAGCCCTGCTCAAAATAATTTAGTCCACTCAACTGATCTCTATCCACCATCTCCTCCATGAACACCAAGGCTTTCCAGTTCTTAAGTTTATCAAAGATATCTATCTTCTGCTTAAGAACATGTGTTCCCCTCCTACATATGTGACCAAGCCTACAAAGCCACATCTCTGCAACAGAAGGTGAATCAGTAATATAAGTAGATAGATAAAGGATACCTACTTTCTTACCACCATATAATTCAAGTGCATCCACTGTGAGAGTTACTGTGCATCTCCCATCACCCAACTTTCCTGAAGAAATTAGACCCATCTCCAAGACTGGTACCTACATGACCTCCTTCAACACCTGTTTGTTATCTGTCTACAATTTTAGCTTCACTTCCCCTTCATCAATAATCTAACAAGGCTCACCAACCCCTAAATAAATCTCTCCAAATTCTCCAAAGACATACCCATGAAAAGATGCTCTATTTTGGGCTGCATGGAAAGAGGCAAAAGAATCTGTAAACCAAGATTCTACTTTATCCAGAGCAACCTGTACAACAACCCTTGCAACATTTGCTTCTACACGCTGATCTTCTACCGACCAGCAATCTCCCTTTACTTGCTCTTTCTTTCCATCAATCAGACCATTCATGCTATTCAGTTTCTCCATTCGTAGCTTACTTTCTTCTGCCATTGCTATACTCCCACTCAATCTGAAACCCCTGAGAGAGACCTGTAATCAACAAACACTAACCAGATCTAAAACCACCTGTTAGTAACCCAACCAAAAGCTCTGATACCAACTGTCAAGATCTTGCTCCACCAATTGGAGCACACATGATTACCTCTTGTATTAGTAACTAAACACAAAATTTAACCAGAATGAATAAGTAACTAGAAATATGAAACAACACAGGAATATGAGAGACAATACACAATTGTATTAATGATCACTCAGAATAAAATACAATAAAGAAGATGCCACTTCTTCTTCCACCTCAAAGGCTCACCACACCTCAAGACCTTCTTCTCTCTCTCGGTCCCAACAATCAACTCCAATACAGAATTGATGTTCACCTCCACCAATCAGAAACAATGTTGCCAGTACACCAAGCACACAACTGTACTCCAAGTAGATCTCCTGCTCTTTGTTGCTACCTACAAATCACTAGACCTTACTCACCATTGTAGATCTCCAAAAGAAGCCATGCACACCTGCTGACCAAGATCATACATATACGAAGAACCCTTCTGATTCTCTAAACTAGCACCCACACTTGGTACTATGGCACTAGGAGGAACACAACATTGCTCTCCTCTCTCTGAAGGAGCTTATTTTTCTCTCTTACTCTCTAGCACTAGTTTACAATACATCCCATGAGTCTATATATAGATCTCATGCTTACAATAATTAGACTATCTTAATTACAATAATTAGACACACAACTCAAGACTATAATTAGCCTTTAACATGCAAACTAATAGTCCAAAAATAGACTCTCTAGAATCAACATGCAAATTGCATGTTCATGCACAGGCTGCCGATGTCGGCTCCTTCTTGACCGATGTCAGCCGACTGGTAACCGACGTCGGTTGCTTCTTCACTACTATTTGACCAACGTCAGTTGACCAGATTGACGTCGATTGCCCTGTAACTCTCTGCAACCTCTGTAACCTCTGTTACTCCTCATGTTTGCATCCTAGTGAAGCTTTTAGCTCCACAACCTAACATATGGGGTAAAATCCCTTCACATACTATCTTATCATCAACCCTATGATCCATCCCCATTCCAATATTATCCCTGTCTATCTCATTATGACCCCTATTAGTCATTCATTCACCCTAATCAACAATATCAGAACCCTTATCAGGTATATGATCCTTTTCAATACCAAAGACACTATTTTATCCCTCCTTGTGACACTCATTCATCTCCTTGGTATCCTACTTATCAATATAATCAATCATGGAAATATCATGACATTCTTGATTAACTCAATTAAGTTCCAAGAAAATTAATATTAAGCTTTAAATAGACCTTGTTTAGCTATGACAAACACATGGTGAGCATTGACACACAAAGGAGCTATGGACAGGAAATCCTTAGGCATGAGATTGAGACTATGAGAGATTCATTAAAATAATCTAAGAGTGGGCATCTTTCATAAAACAATACCATTCAAAAGTTAGTGGTGATATATTGGACATAGGTGGTTTAATTGAAGTCATTGAAGAGAAGTTGGTAGTATTGAAACAATTAATGGTTAATTGGTGTTATTTATGTACCCTTAATACATTAAATTACATTCATTAAATAATAATATATTTTATTATTTATCATGAGTTTATCCTCATGTAAATAAATAATAAAATATATTAAATGACCTTTGGAAAGGTTGGACCCATTAATGAGGTGGTTGGAAAAGGTTATATTATAATGGTTAGATTAACTTTCCTATATGATAAAGATTTTATATTGTAAGATGCAATGAAAAAAGGAGAGTTGATAAAAATGAGGAAATGTGGAGAACATATTTCCAAGTTATGTGAAGATTGATTGAGAAGAAGTGAGAAGAATAAAGATTGTCTTGGGTACTTGTTAGTTTCTCATAATATGAATAATCTTTGTGGGTTTTTTTACCTCTTGGAGATTTTTCCATGTATATATTGTGTTGGTTTCATGTATGCCTTTGCTCTTGATCTTATATCTAGATCCATTGCTCATATGTATTACTTTTTTTAATTTATCATGGTATCAGAGCTTGTGATGTGTTGATCAAGTGGCAAGGTTATAGATCAGGCTTGTTAAGTTGTGTTTGAGCTCATTTTTGCTCAAAAATACATTTGTAGATCCTATGGCATGTTCACAAGAGTGTTGTTGATCCTCTCTTTTTCAAGATCATGATATGTGTACTACAAGCATTCTTTGACAAATCTAAGCAACTGGATCCATTTTTGAGACTTTTTCAACCCTATAGAGGACTTTCATAGCCTATGGTATGATCTTCTACCTAAGTATCCAATAAGAAAATTTTATTTCAAGTTTATTTACTATTTTTTGGCATTTAAATCTATCAAAAATATTTCAAATTACCTTTTCAAACTTCTTTAGAGCCTCTGGGGCATTTTTTGAATAATTTCATTTTTTATCTCTCCTTTTAGCTCCATTTTTTAGCATGTGAAAGAAAAAATTAGTATATTATTTATTTTTTGGGTATAAAATCTCAATTTTGAACCCTCTATTGGCTTAGTTTGTCCATTTCCATTTATTTTTCACCTGATTTAGACACCTGTAGCTAAATTTCTTTTTTCCTCTCTCCTACCAGGCATCCATGTATGACTTGTGGGAGGTAGAAAACTAAAAAGAATTAATTTTGCATATTATTTTATTCTTTTATGGTTTAGAAGGGATAAATTAACAAGATTAAGCATTCAAGATCCTCTGATGACTCTTAAGAGGACTTTAAATCCTATATAAATATTTTTCCTCTCCTCCCAAGCACCATTGTACAACCCTATGGCTCTAAAAATTTAATAAATCAAAATTTTTGTCATGAAAATCAGCTTTGTCTATTTCATCTGATTAGTTTTGTGATATTAAAGACCTTTAGAAATTTATAGACCCTCAAGAGGATAGGTTCTCTCTATTCATTTTTTCCTCTCTCCTCCATGGCACCATGTACAGGCCTCACCATTTTTTGCAATATATTCTCAACCAAAAATGAGATTTTGAAGGTTGTCATGGCTTCATCTAGTAAAATTAAGATGCTTAGGAAAATTTCAAGGAAAATGGAGGTAGGTGGAAGGAGATATGAGCTACTAAAAATCTTTAGTGGAGCCATTAATCTTCAACCTACCTACAAATGGAAAATAATAGTTATTAATGTTTTAATGATTGTATTTAATAAATACAAGAAGTTTTTAGTACCTTTTTTTTCCTAGGCAAGTGGTTGGTGGGCCCTTCTTTGATGGGTTATCTTTTTCAAATTAAAGGCATTTACTTTTTTCAAACATTTATTTTATTGTACTATTACATGCAATTAATATTTTATTTTATTTTTAAAAAATATAACTAAATAAATCCACTATTAATTATGTATCTTGCATGTAAAATCTATGTGGTGTCTAAGGCAAGTTGGTAAATCTAATTTTGGAGTACACTTGTAAAAACAAGGCCTTGAGTTCAAATCTCCATCCCAATTCTATTTTTAGTCAAAAACTAATTTATTGTTTTTAAAATAATTAGTGTAAATGACTTTTTTTTAGCCATCCAATCTCTCATGTGTGAATATTGTGACACTTTAGACATTTTTTAACACCCTAGAATTATCATATTTTTTGTTGAAGATGGTCATGTGAATAGTCAATCTCTAGATTTTTGCACATTCTAAATGTATCAAGGTGGTCCTTTATTTTATTTTAAGCCTCTTTATATGACTTTTAGTGTATGAGTTATCTTATGACACTTGCAATTTTTTCCCTTGTTTTGGTTCTTTATATTTTTTGAATTATTTTACAATCAACTAAGTGACTAGTGTTTGTTACTCACTAGAATATTTGTTTTTATTATAAAATTGAATATAAAACATGTTAAAATTTTTGATTTCTAAACCTTTTTTTGTGTTTGTTTAGTATAAAATGTAAATTTGTAGTGTCAACTTTAAAAGGAAAAAGAAATATTCATGACTCAAATTATAATATGAGTTATTCCTAATAATGTATCTAATATTTGGCTAACTTAGTATTAGATTATTAGTGAATTTATTGTATGTGCATCACATAACATGTTTGATTATAATCCTACATTCACTCCTGTTGAAGTTGATGTTAAGCTTGATCCAAAACATGTGTGATAAAGCTAACCTCTCTTTATAGATATCTTGTTGGTAGTTTTATTTATCTAACCATTACTAGGATAGATATTTCATATGATGTGGGTGTTATATATTTATGCAAAATCCATACTTGGATCATTATAAATTATCAAAGTGGATACTTTAGTATATTAAAAAAACTATAAATTTTGGTTTATATTATTCTTCCTTTGACAATGCTAATTTATTTGGTTATTGTGATGTTAACCATATTATGATGACTCTACTTTTAGATATGTGTTTATGTTTGGTGTATGTGTTATCACTTGAATTAATTCATGTGGAAGTTGTTAAATAAACCTTGTGGCTATGAAGGATGATAGAAGAACATTGTGTGGAAGTTCCTCATTGTACCACCCTTCTTGGTGATAGTTAAAATTGTATAGCTTTGAAAAAAACTCCAATGCAGCACCAAAAAATTAAAGCCTATTGAATTTCATTCAATGTTGGGCCTATCAAAATTTCCATTAAGGGGGAGTGTACATGACAATGTCACTTCTTAAAAGTTGTGTGGGTCATGTGTTTCCTTATATATCTCTATATTTCTTCTCATTGTAAAGAATTGTAATATATCACATATGTGAGTTTGGTAAAATTTATATGTAAGTCTATATTATACCCAACACATAATAGTATAAAGATCCTTATGTTATAAAAGACTCCAATAAACTTGGTTGATTATTCATGAAAAATTATGAGATGTATTTTTATTGTGAGATGTAATCTCACGATCATGCTAACCTAAACTCACTCTAAGTGGTTTAGGATAACATAGTTTGATTCCTTTAAATGTGTCTATGAGAACATAGAGAAAAACCTTTAGGTGTTTATGAGTGTATAGTGTAATTCCTTTAAAGGTGACTATGTGACTATAGTTACATAGTGTAATACCTATGGGTATTTATAGTTGTATAGTGTAATTCCTTTAAAGGTGACTATGTGATTGTAGTTACATAGTTCAATACCTTCAGGTGTCTATAGTTAAATAGTGTATTACATTTGGTTAACTATGTTTACATATCATAATTCATTTAAATGTGGCTATGGCATGATGAAGGATGTTTCCTTCAATTATTACCTCCTAAAACTCATGATGTGGATGGTTCATGGAGTGTAAGTTTGTTATGTTGTCACCTCTAAAAACTCATAATGTGGATGGTTCAGGGAGTATATCATGATTGTTATAAAGGTGATTATGTCATGTATCCCTACTTAACATTAAGGGGGAGTATTAGAATAATTAATGGTTAAGTGGTGTTATTTATGTACCCTTAATACATTAAATTACATTGGTTAAATAATAATATATTTTATTATTTATCATCAGTATATCTTCATGTAAATAAGTAATATAGTATATTAAATGATCTTTGGATAAGCTGGACCCATTAATGAGGTGGTTGGAAAAGGTTACATTATAATAGTTAGATTACCTTTCCTATATAATAAAGAGTTTATATTGTAAGATGTAATGAAAAAAAGAGAGTTGAGAAAAATGAGGAAATGTGGAAAACACATTTCCAAGTTATGTGAAGATTGATTGAGAAGAAGTCAGAGGAAGAAAGATTGTATTGGGTACTTGTTAGTTTTTCATAATATGAATAATGTTTGTGGGTATTTTACCTCTTGGAGGTTTTTTCATGTATATATTATGTTGGTTTCATGTACACCTTTGCTCTTGATCTCATATCTAGATCCATTGATCGTATGTATCATTTTGTTTAATTTATCATGTAGTCCATGAGAGACACCAGGTTCGCCATAACTAGTAACATATTATTTCCTTCATTTCACATTAATCCTCTATTGAACTACCTTTTCCCTCTCAATAATGTCAAAAAAATGTGTATCACAACCCTCAAAATTCCTCTCAAACCTTGCCAACTTTTCCTACTTGGAAGTCTACCCAAGAGAGACCTCAAAAGGTGAAAGAAGTGTGTTTTGAAGAGGTTGAGTTACATGTTTTAGTGTAGATAATGCAAGGGCCTTCATCTTTTGATCAACAGGGAGATATCTCTAATAAGATGGTGTTTGAATTTGAGTCTCACCTTGTTAAACAAGTTGAGCTTGCAAACTAATGTCTACATCAATCAATAAAAGCTATAAAAGTAACTTCATCCTATCATGATGTTCCTTAATTAATACCCATGCCTACAACAAGTGTAAAAGAAGAAGTTACTAAGCCCAAGTTTATGACTTGGAAACAAATGCAGCATTCTAGGGAGAGAGAAGAATAGTCAAGTAAAATATAGTATGTTGAAGTGGAAAGAAATCATGAGATCATTCAGCCCTCATCCCTCCCTCTTCCAGAACCCAAGTCCTTCCCTTCATCGAAGTCTATTCAAGGACAAATGCAATAGAAAGAGGAAGTGATAGATGTCAAATTTGATTAGCCTAATAAGTATAATGAAGCATCCATGACAACACCATTGGATTTATCTCATCTTTTTGAGCTTTTCCAAGGGTCTACATTACCAATCTTGGAGAAGGAGCCTCTCCTTTATGAGATAAATGAAGAAGATTTAACTGAGGTGATAGAAGATGAGAGTGAATTTGGTGAGAAATAGGACATCATCATTGGGGAACCCCTTGGCAAGGATAGGTATGATTCAATCTTTTATAATACAAAAGAAGATGAGTTACAAGAGGTTGTTGAGATGCAAGATGCACTGCAAGTACAAGATGAGGCATAAGAGAAAGAGGTTTCAATTGAAAAATAAGAAGTTATTTCTCAAAAACTCCTTCACCATATGGTATTTATCCTCCATCATGATAGTCCTCAAGAACTTGTAGTAGTTTCCATAGAGAAGTGTAGGATAGCCAATGAACATGAGTTTCAAAACAGCATTTATGATCTTTGGTAGCAATATATGAACCTTTTCAATGAATATTGGACTCTTCAAGGACTCACACTTCCTATGGAACATGTTAAATACCAATCATATGTTGACCTTGTCAAGTTTTATCTACAAGAAGAGCAAGCACAAGATGATGAAAAGAGTAATGAAATGTTTGTTGAGGTAGTATCTCAATTCGATACCCCTAAATACAAACCAAGTGAAATGTTCTTGTCCTTTAGCATGCCTATGAAGTTTAAGATGTCCATCATTAAGGTCTTGACAATTCACCATTTCATATGGAGTAGAGTGAAAGCATCAACCAATACATGGTAGACCTTTAGTAGCTCAAGACTGAAGCAAAATTAGCATTGTTCCTACAAAGTAGACAAATTTAGGAGCATGACTAGGTGTTGGATTCACATGAATAATCCATGCACCTAAGAGTGGAATTCTAAGGCCCAAATGCTTCCCTAAGAGTCCATGAACATGCTAATGCTCCTAGATATAGGAAGGATCTATCAAGATGTGGCAATCATACTTTATGATGTCATAGTGGTCAACCAAGTTCTTCATTTGAACCTGGATGAAAGAGTTTTACCTTTGGTCAATTATCTTAGGTTGTTGTCTTGTTTCAACAAGTGGTTAGAATAAGCATTAGGTCACTACCTTATTTTTTTTAATCATATTTTATTGTTTTCTTTAGGTTACGTGTATTTGCTTATTATTTAGTTATGTTCCTTTTGTTGTCTTTATTTGTGTCTTGTTGTTTCTTCTAGTTAAGAGGTGTTACAAAGTATTAAATTTGTTTGATAGTCTAGATAGTCATCAAAACCATGTTATTATGTTTCAAAACTATCATTATCACGAAAAATAGTGGATTCTCTTGACTAGCAAGCTAGTCAACCCCTATTAGTCACAAAAAATGTTGGCAATTTAGCTTGATAAAGCCAAATGCCAACCACTACAACTAAAAACTTTACATGGAATCCATTTAAGCCTCTGCATGGTGATATCCAGAGTCATGAGGTGTCCTATTCACTTCTTGAAGTCATTCAACACTCCTAGAGGTGTCATTAAGTCTATTTATGATCACCATATGTTTTATTTATCTTGGGTCTTTAAGTGATGTGCTTGATCACCTTGATGTCATTGACTATCTTTTGAAGAGAGTAGGTCTTAGTCTTGTCATTGTCATACCTCTTTTAAAATGGTGTCAAGTTTCATTATGATGCTTGATAATGTTTTGAGGTCTTTGATAGTGAATTGAAGTGGTCTTATGATCTAAAAGTACCTTAATGAAGATGTTGAAGAAGGCAGTTGATGATTCATCTTGAGATTCTCTAGTATATTTGATATATACAAGGAATTAATATGTCTATAACCTTTTAAGTGTGATAAAAATACATATAAGTCTACTTGAAACCTTTTTGAAGGCTATAACATAATCTATATGACATTCAATGGCAAATATCCTTTGTAAAGGTATGTGTATATTGCCTAAAATAGAGGTTTTGAGTATTTAAATTATAAATTTGGATTAAAAAGGCCAATAAATCATTCATAATACCTTTAATCATCTTCATATTCATGTCATTACTTAAGTCAAACGTCTTATGCTTTGTAAGTATCTCCTATACAAGTCTAAAGCATAGTTTGGCCTCCAAAGAGTTACCACATGTGAAATATGACCCATTTTTTCTCCCAAAAGAATTATTTCTTATTTTAATATGCCAAATGACTTTTACTCTTCCTTGTGTTTCCCTAAATTGGTATTTCAATCTTAAAGTGTGGAGGAAATGCAAGAGAAAGGTTATTTTTATGTGTTTCATGTAGAAAGTACAAACTTGTATAAACTTTTCCATAGAATTAAGGTTAGGAATTTGAATGTGGATTCATGTTAGGTGTGTCAAATAATATTCATGGAAAAAGGATCTCAAAAAAATTAAAATTTGGTTCTCATGCACCTAGTTTCTTTATAGCTCAAGAGAGACCTTTAGGTTTGCAGATGATATGGCCATGAGAGAGAATATAAAGATCTAGAATTTTGGGCAAATGAAGGGGCCTTAAAGATCTTCCTATTTTTTAATTGGTTCTAATTTTGGATCTCTGTATTTTATCAACAATCCTTCACAAGTTAAGTCACTCTCAATGGCTTCTTCATTCATGCAAGTAATCAGTTTTATAAATTTTCTCCTCTCCTGAGCATGATGATAAAAGAATGGAAGTTTATGAATCTTGTCAAGAGTTTAGATCACCTTTTCATGACATTATTCAGCTTCATCTCACACGTGTGAGGTTATATATATCTTAATAAGATAAATGAATGCCAAATATACAATCTACATGTAGTTTGATGATTGTATGGTTAATGGTGGTTTGAGGATGTCAAAACATAGTTGGTGACTATATGAGAGGTCTCATTCATGTCCATATGTTCTCTATTTATGTTTCTTAAATTTAAATCAAGCTTCATATCCTATAGATCACCAATCAGTCTCCAAACACCCTTACACTCTTAGTTTAGCATATGTTAAGGTTGTTAGTATAATCCTAGGTTTCTTTTAGACTATGTATACCTCCATTGAGAGCCTCTAAATTGTTATATCTTGTTGATTCATATGTTTATGTTCACCTTTTACCCTTAAATATTGTATTGACATTGGGTTCATAAGTCTTTCCACTCCCCTTATGTTTCATACCACTTTCACAGTCCTTATCACTACCATTTCATCTTAGTTTCATGTATCCCATAATACATACACATATTAATACCTATTTATTCACATCCACCTCATGGATCCACTATAAAAGAGGAGTAAAGAGTGTTTGAGAAACATCATGGTCATGCAAATTTTGTAAAGCTAAAAACCCTACTTAAGAGGTCAATGATTCCCTATAGCCAAGGCAAATTCAGTCAAGAATGTGCTTCGTGAAAGTGGTTTATAGAAGATACTATAAGATATGGATATATAATTAAAGGACCTTGTTTGAACCATCTCCATAAGTGTTAATTAATAGGTGAGAGTTTCATAATATATAATATTAACCTTTTCAATGTCTAAATATGTCTTGGTCCACCTACGATCACATTAAAACATAGTCAGGCCATCAATTCTAAGAAGGTTTTGTGTTTTTGGTTTTGGATAAGGATAGTAAGCATGATTTTAATTTTATTAATAAGATACAAAAGGTCTATATGGTGAACCAAAAATACATGGTCTATAGTCAATAATGAATGATGAGTTATAGTCAACACCCCATCTTCACCTATAATTGAGAGTTATGAAGATACTTCAAGCTATAGTTAAGGAGTTTCTTGGAGATAAAGATAAGTGAGAGAGACAAGATTTGTATGGTAAATGAGGTGAAATTAAAATATCTAATGGAGACCATGAATTCCTTCCAAACCTCATTTTTCATACACTATGATTATACTCTATCGTAGTTTATACAGTGTGATTAATAAGCTTTTTAGGATCAAAATGGTTGGATGTGAATCAAACCTCCATTTTGAGTGAACACTCCAAGAGTGAAAAAATTTAAATAATGAGGAAGAGGGTTTCTTAGCTTGATCCATTCCTAATCTAACATACATTTAAACATTGTATCAGTTCATATAGAGGTGTCGTATGACCACCTACAACCATGGTCAAAACTTATTCATTCTATATACATAATCAACTAACTCAAGGGAGTATCTATCATGGATACCTAACCTAAGGGTAGTCATATAGTGATACAAGCCTTGCAATAGCATGCTAGGAAACTTTAGTAGTCAAAGGATTTTTAAAAATTGATTAATAATCCCCTCAGTCTATACAAACTATATAGACCTCCAACTACAATCATAGGATTGCAATCATGCTCAGATAGGTGAGTTCAAGTGGTGTTGTAGTTAATATATTCTTAATGAATCATCAAATAGTGATGATGTAAATATCATGGTTAACAATATCAATAGCGACCTACAAGCCCAACCTATAGGTCCTCCTTTTGAATCAAACTAGCATCAATTCAATGTACAAACCAAGTTAAAATAGTAACCTTCCTCCAACTCTCTCATTTTAGATAGATGGAATATAAACAAGATGAAGGGAATCTAAGTCTCTTATCAATTTATCAATAGTTAAGGAATCATGGGCTGAGTTATTAACTCTTGAGGGTTATCTACAGGTGGTTTATAAGTGCGACACAATGAAGAGTGAGAGTTGTAGTTGTTTTAAGTGTCAAGATATTATTGAATATTATATCATGTTCAAATAATTTTTAAATGCTTAATTAATGTTCATAATCCTAGAGAATCATAAAACATGGTTAAGTCACTCCTTAAAGGCATACATAGGCTACAATTCTAGATAAGTAGTTAAACCTAAAAAGAAGGCTAGTGTAAGATAATGAACATTAAGTTCTATATTAAACAAGTCATATATTATTTTTAATCAAGTTAAGGATAATAATAGAGTGTGAATTATTTTAAATAGAAGTTTCATTCATCTACATACATAGTCTATATACACAATCAACACCTAAAAGCTAGTTTTGGTAGAATTTATGGTTTTAAATCATCTAAAGGTAGAGTTAGGTTCTAAATTTTGGTACAGATGATCATTGTGAATATATAAAATTATTAATTTTGTTATAAATTTCATGTTAATAGTTTTAATAGTCATTGTTCTATAATAGATATACCCTAGTTTGCTAGCAGTCATGGATGAGATTAGATACATAGTTGACAATTTGAAGACTAGGCAAATAGTTTATACTTCATAAAAGAGTTTTAAAATAGTTAAATATTATTTTAAGTGTCTTAATATTCCCTATTAGTATGCAATAATTATTCTTTCAACTTATATGCCCTTGAGGGATAGTTGAAGAAAGACGTACCTATAACCAGTCTGTACATGCCATCTTAAAAACTTTCACTTGTTTTAAAGTTTATTTTAAGTGGCATATACTTTATAGTAAGTTGATAAGGTTTGTTAAGGTTCCATGATGGTGATAAACTTCAATTAAACAAGAAGAGGAATTGAACTCAGTCACCCAAGGGTTAAGAAGATATGACTGCCAAGAAACCCTAGGATAAAGGAATCAAATATATACAGAGTATAAGGTAACCCTAGGGAAAACATAAAGATTTTTATTACCTTCGGAGAATATTTAAAATTCCATAAACATGTATTTTAAAGAGGAATAAACTTTCAAACCTATATCTTCCCTAGACACATAGACTAATAGTGTAACCCTACAAGTAGCCTCATGAGGTGATGGAAACATATGGAGCTATGGGAAGTTAGAGTAGTTATAGAGGTTAATAAATAGGTAAAAATGAAAGTTATAATTATGGTTTATGATTCATATATCACTTACATATCACCTTAGACTCCAAAACTTAGGTTAATCCATCTAGGCCTAGAAACTAGTTTTGAGGCATAGAAGACCCACACTACCATGGAAGCATAAGAAGACTTTCCTAAGAAAAATTATACCATGAGAAGGTGTGAGTTGCTTTAGGTCCTAAATTAGATGTTTTAAGTAGATGATAAAAGAGTAAGGTCATTTTTCATCTCAATGAGTTAACTCAAACCACACAGTCCCTATAAAATTATTCAAGCTACCTGTTTCAATGATTATATCTTTCACCACAAGGAGACTTGGACAAAATACTATTACCAATATTTTATTACCCTTGTGAAATTTAAATATATGTATTATTTATTTTTATTAAGGTTCACAAGTTTATAAACCATTTCTAAGACTATAAGTAGGTCTAGAATGCATAGATAAAACTCATGTTCAACTTCCCTACATATGTATCTTGAAACACCTTTTGCATGGGAAAAAAAAATCTCATAAAATTTTAAGGGATTATGAACCATTGTTAAGATGGTGGACCTCTAAAACCCTCCCTAAACCTTACTATAGACTAGTTTTGATAAAAGTGAAGATTATTGAACCCAAACACCTATGAATCACATAATAAAAACTATATTCATTAAATAAACTCAAATAGGGTCTTGACCATGGTATATTGTTAAATGAAACTATATGAACCTATCATAAAATAGTGTTTCTAGGGGGGAAAGTGCAGAAAGAGGTAAAATGTAGTTTAAGAAGATGCCAGTCATTAGATAATGAAATTTGACACTTATAATACCTCATAGAATAATTATATGTCCAAAAACTTGACTAGAAATGCCTCTGCAACTCCCTTCTAATCAGCTAGTCTATAGAAGTGAAAGACAAGGTGACCTAGTCACCTAGTGTGAAAAGTTTGCAGGTATTTCTTGATCAAGAAGGCTTATGGCATGATGTATGATGTTTATTTATAATTTATACTCATATATTTATAGTTTATCAAGGTTTAATTTAGGATTTAATATCCATATATTACTAACAATTAGGCTACTAGGCCTAATTGACCTAGTAGACCTACTTGATCAATAAAGGAAGCTAAATAATGGCATAAAAAATTATTGAGATAGTTAATAAGAGGAAATCCACACAACATAATTGATAATAAGCATAAATCCATTCACATGATCTTAAGTGTCAATCTATGAACCTGATCCCTAAGTGTCAATTCATGCATGATTAATGCTTAAGTGGTTGATGAATGACTTAACTGATCCTTAAGTGGAAATCAATGCACATTCCATAGTCTTAATGCAGGAAGGAGTATTTATCTTGACTTAAATCTTATTTTACAAATAAATATAAGTTTTTATACACTTATTTTGGCCTACCACCTCATTCCAATTCCAAAATAGCTCATTAAAAGATCATGTAAGAGCATTAATCAAGGAGAGACTTCTTGAGGACTATTTTTAGTTATTTTTAATTGAAGTGATGCTTGATTTAATGATAGGTTGATGATATTTTATTCTCTCCTATATTAAATATCCCATCCTTATTCTCTCCTCATATTCTTTTTATTTTATGCCTTAAGGCCTTTTTTTGAGATCCCTCACTTGGGTATAAGGAAGCTCTGCCAGGTTTTATACTTGATGGACCTCTTAAACTAATGAATAAATTATTGTAGCTACTCAATTATTATATTATATTGTGTTTATTATTTTATATATGTGTATATGTGGTATAAATCTTCCCTTATCATGTCCTTGTCATATCTATATGTTTATTAGTTTTCTTATGCAAGTTGTGTGAAGTGTCAAAGTTTGGTGATCATGTTTGGAGTGTAATCTGGTTGAAAGTGCCTCAAGATAGTTCTCTCATCCTTCACCTCTAATTTATATTCAATAATGAGGACCTTTATATGAAATATTATTTCTTATAATCTTTGGAAATAATAATTTAGCTTATTTATGGTTCATTAGTGTTGTTAAGAATACAAAATTGAGTGGATGAATCATTTAAGTGCATTGCCATCACTAGTATAAGATTTCCCTTTAAGTTATCTTTCTAACTCTTTTCACCCCAAAAGTAGATAGATTTAGGAAAAGGATTAAATTTTATATATTAGAGGATCTAGCTTCATAATCTATAGGTTTGGTCTAACTATAGGTTACCCACAATCTGTAGACCAATCTAATGTTAGTCCAGGTTTGAAGGAGAGATGAACAATCTACTTCAACAAGGTGCAACTTGGGTTCCTAATAGTGATGTCACTCAAAGAATTAAATGATAAATAAAAGGAGTGCAAGAAATATCTTACACCCCTCTTACACACTCTTCCTCTTACACCTATCTTACACACTCTAAGAGGACTAATGACTGCACTTTCCTTCCAAAACTCTTCCATAATCCAAGAGGCCTTAAATGACATCTCTTACACACTCCATTTTTGTAATAATATATTTAAGGATTTATAATCAAACTTCCATCCTGAGATGAGATGAATGGTTCATAATATTTTAATAAATTTATAAATAGAACCCTCACACCTCTCATTTCATAAAGCTTCTTAATGTAAACTTACTCTACTAGATTATTCCAATGAGATTCATCAAATATCTCATTCCATCCAAATCCAAGTGTAGATAAGGAGAGGTGCTTCTCATGCAAGGAATAAAGCATCAACAAATACTTATACATTTACAAGGTAAGCTCAACCTCTTTGAACTAATTTTTAGTCACATCTTCAAGGGAGATATAATTATGGTTTTTATCTTTCAATATTACATTTCTTGATTGATTATAAAATAACTCAACCTAAGGATTAGGCTTGAGAAGTTATGTATTTAATTTTTTTGGATTTTTTCACTAACAATTTACTAACCTTTATTTAATTCTTAATTTTACATAGGCAACACTACCAATTTTCAGCAAGATCTGATAAGGGCCATAATACTTAGGGGATAGCTTTTTATCCTTTTTATGTTTCTTCAAATATATCTATTTATATGGTTATAAATGAACAAATACCCAATATCTTATGTCAAAATTTCTCTCACTCTAATGTTGATCCACTTGTTGTTTAATTCTATTTTGAGCCATTTTTAAATTCTCTCAAAAATGAATGAGTACCTCCTATTCATTATGAATTTATTCCTCAACATCCCAAAACTTAGGATGCACCATCAAGGATAAAGTAATGGATGTTGGGTGATACTCATATAATTATAAAAATTGGGATATTTTGGAATAAGTGTGAAACTAAGTGTTATGCCACCATTCGATAAGTGGAAGCTAATGAACCCATTTGTCATGTTTGTCAGAAACAAAATAATGAAGATACCCTTCTATACATTTTTTTACTACCTCTATTTTTCCATTAGATTGAGTATGATAGGATGAGTTATGAGCCAACTGGATTCCCAAACATGCAAATAATATAGTCCAAAAATTATTATTAAATATGCAATCTTAGTCACTTACAATGATCTTTGGAGTACCATGTAGTTTCTTAATTGTATTAAGAAAAGGAGAAGCTACTATACTAACAATAAATGGTTGTGATAAGGAACAAAAAAGAGTATACTTGGTGATTCAATCCACAACTACCATGATAACATTTTTACCCTCAGATCATGGTAACCCATTAAATAAATCCATGGAAACCTCCTTCTAATGTTAGCTAGGGATGGATAAAGGTTTTAAAAGACTTGGGGTTTTAATAGTTTTACCTTTGTTCTATTGACATACCTTATATTCAACCACATATTTTTAGACATCCCCCATGAGTCCTTCCCAAAAAAATCTACCTTGATTCTATGATATGTTTTCAAAATTCCTAAGTGACCTCTCAGTAGATATACATGAATTTCCTAAAGGATTTTATGTTTGAGAAGAGAATGCTTACAAAGGTATCATCTATCTTTATACCATAATATGTTCCCATTCCACGTAAAAATTTTATCTCTCCCAAAACCCTAAAAAAAAATTTGAATTAAATCATGGGTAGAATTATCATTCTTTTATTCTGATCATACTTCTTCTAGTCAATATGCCTACCAAATAGTCATTACACATAACAATGCCTTAACTAATTCATCCTTCCAAGATAGTGTACCTACCACCACATTCTCTTTTCCTTTCTTATGGACTATTTCAAAATCATAGCCTAACATTTTAGTAACCCAATTTTGTTTATTTAAATGACAATCATTATTCCAAAAAATATTTGAGGCTATCATGATTAGTATTTACCTAAAAGTGATGACCCATCAAATAAGGTATACATTACTTGACTACATGTAGAATTTCCATCATCTCTTTCTCATAGATTGATTTAATCCTATTTTTTCCATTCAATTGAAAAATTTTAAATTTTAGTGGTCTTCCTTATTACATGAGTAAATATCCCATGCCATATCTCGATACATCACACTCCATAACAAAAGTATTTGAAAAAGTAGTAGTCAAAATTAGATTTGTGAACATAGCCATTTTCAATTATTCAAATGTCTTGGTAGTTGAATCAATCCAATAGAAGGAGAATTTCTTCAAAAAAGAGGTGAGTGGGGTTAAAATGCTACCAAAATTTTTTACAAACCTATGATAGTAACCAATTAACCCCAGAAATCCTCAGAGATTCTTGAAGGCCTTAAGAACTTGTCACTCTATCATTACTTGGATTTTCTTTAGGATCAACTTTCATTCCATGTAAAAAAAATGACCCAAGTACTCCACCTCTTGGCTACCAAAATCACATTTAGAAGGTTTGGAATAAATTTGATGTTGTTCTAAAACTAAAAGTATCTATTTCACATGATTTAAATGGTCTTCCCAATTTTTGTTGAAGATGAGGATATCATCAAAAAACACTAATACAAACTATTTCAAAAATGGCCTACAAATAGTATTCATCAAAATTTGAAATGTATATGGTGCATTTGTGATTCCAAAAGGCATTACCATAAATTCATAATGGCCTTCATAAGTTTTTTAAGGTATGTCCTCATTATAGATTCAAATCTAATGATACCCCAAGTGAAGATCTAACTTATTAAAATAATTAGCACCATGCTTATAAATAAATTTATCAATTACTAGAATAGGAAACTTAAGTTTGATGGTGTACTTGTTTAAATATTTTTATTCTAGGCATATCCTCTAAGTGTCATCTTTCTTTTTCACCATGACCATAAGGGAGGAATATTTTCTTTGACTGTGTTAGATGATTCCTACCACCTACATCTCTTGGATCCTATTTTCAATTTCACTTCTTTGCACATAAAGATACCTATGGGTTCTGATGTTGGGTGGTTTACTTCCTATAATTATACTAATGGCATGATCATGTGTGCAAATTAGATTAATTCTTTTTGGAATGTCACAAAAAACAACATAATGGTCATCTAGCACTCTTTGAAAATTAGGATGTGTAGACTCCTTGGTTGGTTAAACCTATATGTAAAATAGGCATGCCACAAATCCCTTAACACCTATTTTGATAATCTTTGTCATCTAATGGGAACTAACCAATTATGGATATTTATTCTATAATCCATGTAATTCAATGGTCTTGATTTTTTAATGTAACCTCATGAATTGTTCCTATAAATTCATCTCAATAATTCTCAAAGTGGTGAGCCACTACACTCCTAAAATAATGTTAGCTCCTACCATGGGAATATAAAACATAAAGGAATCTAACAAGTATTCTCCCATAGCAAGCTTAATGCTATGGTATTTTCATAAATAGTTTATTTTACCACCATCTATAATCATGACCTAAAATGTGGAAGATAGGTAAATGAAATAGCTCAAATAAATAGCCAACTTACTATTGATGAAGTTATGTGTGCTCCCAAATTCAATCAACATATTCACCTTTTGTTTCTTTAGGGAACCCACCACCTTAAGAGTTTGATGAAAATTAATTATTTAAATTTCATGACATTAAATAGTAAGTTAAGAATATTTATATTCATCTTCAAATACTTTTAAACTTGCACCTGAAGCCTCATCATATTCTTCCTCCTTATTGGCACCTTCAATGTAAAATAATATCTTTTCATCACATTGATATCCTTTACTCTATTTTCTATCATATCCAAAACACAAACCTTTTACATGATTTTATTCAATTTTTTTATGGGTCAATATGGTAGGCTACATAAATGATGGTGCTAGGAAAGTGCATTCACAGACACTAGTGAAATGTCTTCATTCAATAAGAGCTTTTTCCTCATCCATGCATGCCCTTGGTATGGATTCAAATACATTAATGTAGTGAAACTTGAAAACCTTAAAATGGATGTTATCTTTGATACCACATAAAAATATTTCAGTCATATTCTCCTCAATGATGTCCATCACACATAAGGAGAGATTCTAAAATTGATGAATGTCATACTTTATATTCCTAGTTTGGTGCAGATTGGTTAGCTATTTGAAGTAGTTTTTAGAGAAATTTTTGTGATAATGGAGCTTTAATTCCTTAGAAAATATTAACCATGAAACTGGGATATCCTTATTTTTATTTTTATCACATACCTATGATACCAAATCAGCTACTCATGTTATAGATATAGAGAGGCCATGACCACCATTTACAAACAAGTATTATGATGTAGAGAAAATAAATTTTTAATTTGAGTAATTTATGTGAGAATATCCTTACCATAAAAATTTCATAATTCCACTTTTGGTAACATTAGCTTCAAATCCAAAATGGTGATAGAATTATTGAATTAGGAAACCCAAACTAGAGTAATGGAGAGTTATTTTATAAATTTTGAGCTATAAGGTTATTCAATTACCCATTTATTTATTTCAATTGATCCCTCAATCCATTAATATCCACTCTCATCCCCATGAATTCCCCTTGAACTACATGGAGATCATATTTTTTCATCATGCCGTGTAACTCTGATTGAAGGTGTTGAACCATAACTAAAATACTCAGATCTAAAGTTTTAGACTCCATGTCATCTTGATGAGGATTTTTAAGTGTTTATTTCCCTTTCCCATGTCTATGAGTGTTAGTACTAGCCATGTACAAACCCTAAGAGGGTTGTAACCTAGAAAAAAAGTGTATCATAAGATGATACCATTACAATGGTATCACCAAGATGAATCTAACAACTACTAATGCGCACAAGGGTTAAACATTTTACCACAAAAAAGTGTACCATTATGATATAATGTTATGATCATCTCATAAAGATGAATTCAATGATTGCAAATTTTCATAAGGTAAAAAAAAATCTAGATTTTTTTTTACCTTGTGAAAATTTGCAATCATTGGATTCATCTTTATGAGATGATCATAACATGAGATGATCCAATGATTTCAAATTTTCACAAGGTAAAAAAAATCTATATTTTTTATATTTTTTATTTTTTCTAAAAAATCATGAACATTACAGTGATCAAAAAATCAATTCTTCCTAGATCACAAGTTATGTTTTTCAACCTTCTAGTTTTTAGGATGCCAAATCAAAAAAAAATTATGCCATATAAACTTGCCCAAATTGAAGATCTGATACCACTTGTAATGAAATTACTTAGATAATTCACAATAATAAAATAATATATTATAAAATTAAAAATAGAATAAGGAGATCCACAATAGTAATTGGTGAAGGAGCAAAATACGTGAATATTATGACTGAGCCACTTCAAGGGGACAACCTCCAAAATAATTAAATAAGAATAGAATTAATAATATGATGATAAAATACTAACTATTACCTCTTATATATACTCTACTTATCCAGGGTTATTCCATAGGCTGACCATACTAAAAACATCAAGAAATGAAATAAGATAATATGAAGGTATGTTAGCCATAATTTGGCCACACATATCCCTAGAAACATTATAGTTTAATGGCATATAAATAAGGATAAGATAATTTTATTTCTAGACACATGTCATCACACTTAGATTGTTGTCAAAAATACTTACTTGGTCTAAGTGTTACTAAGACCTTTTTATCACTATGTGCTACTTTATGTTAACATATTTTCACACATTTACAACTTCCCTCATCATCATTTTTCTTTTCCTATCATATTCTTATGATGTATACACTACTATCTATGGTTCATATTTAATGACCGCACCATTTCCACTAGCTATCATACCTTTTACTACTTAAATTAAAATTAAGGGATAAGGAAGTGGGAAAAATAGTCATAGGTGTCTCAAATTTTATTTTCACTGACCCACCACTCATAAATTTGCATATATAATCCTATTAGATCCTAAGTTTGTTAATATAAAGGTTTTGAGGTCATGGGGGATGGAAAAAATGATTATATATCTTTTATTGTGTCATGTAATCACCTAAAAGTGGTAATTGGATGCTAAGAGTGTCACTTGAGTTAACCTATTTGTAGCTTATCCCTAGACCTATCCTTAAGTCTTAGACACACTTTTCCAGTCATTGAGTAGACCATAGTCACCTACACTCAACCAAAACATAGTCTTAGGATTATCTTCTCAAATCCCAACCCAACTTGCTCAACAATCTACCAAGTAGACATTATCACCACAATTGGGACATTACAGCCACATGGCACTATTGTCCCCAACTGGGCACTATTGTCCTTAACCCTAAATATTCTCAATAGATACTCTTTCAAAAAAATTCCCCTCCTAAGGTCATCCTAAGCATATTTTATTATCTACACAAGTTGTATATCTCTATAAATATAAGTCTAATTGACTTCTATTCACTAGATGGAAAATAGATGCAAAAGCACATTCAAACCAAAGACAAGTTGAGAAAAATTACAGGAATTTCATTCCTATTCTACCCTACTTATGCATTCTACCATCTAAAATAGACCTAATCCCAATTTTTAAAGATTTTAAAGATCAAGCACATTCAAGGAATCTAAGTACACTCTCATTCTATTTTTCACGTGTAATTACATCAAGCACTAGGTGGGATAACTACATCATGTTTGATCCCTCTTAAGAATATTGGTATGGAGATAATTATTTTTCACTCCATACTTATAAGTAGGATTAGGTTTTGCACACTAAATCAAGTTTTCTAGGCACAATATAGAGTTCTAAGTTTTATGTGCATAGGAACAAGACCTAAAAACATAGGCATGGGTGCTCCCAAAAAATAAGAATGGTCTCATAAATGGGACACTACCACCATGTTGAAGATAATATATCAACATGACACTACTATCCACATGGGACACTAATATCTAGTGAGAAAAAAAATTCCAAAATCCTATTGATGATACTCAGAACTATAAAACTCAATTTATAGAACCCAGATCATCCATGATTGTCCCTTTCCAGATAAGTCTATATTTATGCCTATTTACTACTATTTTTAAAAATTCAAATAAGGTAAAATGCCACAAAAAATTAGTGCTTAATTATTTTAGTTTATTTAACTAATTTATACATCTTAGACCTTTTAATTTAAACATAGGAATTATACTTGTAAACCATTAAAAGTTTAAATCATTTGGTGAACTTGACTTACTTCAAATATTGCTTCAAACCTTAGTTTGCATTTTCCAAATTTTTGTACAATAAATAAGGGTTTCATACCTCTAATTTTTTTATTTTTTTAGATAACCTAGCTAATTATATTAATTTTATATTAGGGTTTCAATTTATTTAAATATAATTTAAATTTATTGTAAAAAAACCCTAGATTACAAAATCCTTAACTCTAGTCACACTCAGGGTTTGTATGATTTTTCTATTCATACTCAGATTTTAGATTCACATGTCTTATAATTATTATAATTATGATCATAATGATATAATAAATTAATCACTTTTTGTTGCAAAGTCTAATACTTTCATTTACATGTGTGTTCCCTTTAATTCGGGATGAACTCAAAAAAGACATAAACACATGTATAGATGATATTTTATATTAATTAAAATATATTTCACATCTCATAGCATGTTATCTTTCTCCTATATGGAATTCCTTAAAAAATCAAACCTATACACACATATAATATTTAGCACATAAGCTAAATTATGTTTCAAGCTTCAATGTCATATTTTATGCACAGGAAAGAATCTCCTTCTCCTCCTCATCTCCATGAGGGATATATCTACTTTTCCTCTAACCAGGTCCATGTTATAATTCCTCCTTAAGATGAATTATCCTATAACACTATCATTAATCCCCATACTCAACCTATTCACACCTCTTCCCTATAGGGTGTGTGCCTACATATTCAAATAGAAATAACTAGGGTTTTCATTTATGAGACTCTATGTGATAAAATTATCAATATGCATAAGATAATTATAGGTTTATAAAATCAAAATCAGATACTACATGAAAAAATTAGAACATTGGAAAAACAATTTACAAGACAAAGGCCTCTAGGGCATAATAGTGTAAATCATGTTTATACATCTTCAACTAGTCAATTTGTGGCAAATAATGTTACATATCATAATACAAAATCACAAAAAAGTACCTCTATAATTAGTGATTGAAAAGGCATTAAAATTTCAAATAAGATCTCTAGTAAAGTACTAAGGTAAATGATTAAATATAATTTGATCAACTTACTTATTCTATACCCAATGAGGATATCCAAAAAAAATTGTGCATATCATAGAATACATGGGCACCACACATATTCATGTTTAGCATTGAAAAGGAAAATACAATAGATAATGGATACATATGAATCACATAGTGAAATATTATTCACACAACATATAATGGCACATCTACCAATTTAAAAAGGGTCAAATTCAAAATCAATACAAAAATGGCTACCAAAGCACAACTCAAAACAATAAAAGGTTCCAAAAGCACAATCATAGCAAGAAATAGTAAAACAAGCATAGATAAATAAAACAAAGCTACCTCTCCAAAAGGAGTCTCGACATTTAATATGGTATAACTTTGGTCACAAATATCTAAAAAAGTATGATTAGCATGGTCAAAGTTTGGGAAAATAGACCCAAGGCATCACTACTCTTATTCAAATAATTGATAATGTTGGTCAACAAGATTTGGGATTCATTGAACATCCTAAGGCACATTGGTTACAAATATATTTTATCAAGGCAAAACATCCAAAACATAATAAGTGTTATATAAATATCAAGATCTTAAGTTGTAAATTCAAAATCATGCTCAATAAACAAGCATTTTCAAAATAGGGTTTCTAGAAAAAGAGCCTCCACAACACCATATGTCTACAATAAGCACATTTTAAAAGGGAAAAATCATAATCAATATGCCAAAGCACAAATCATAAAGTTTAACTCCATAGTATAAGGTAGTTCCCTCCAACACATTAGGTTATTATGATTCTAATGATGAACAATACTCAAATTCCTATTGTAACAACATTCAACTACAACATAGCAATCACACTACACTAGAGATTATCATTCCTATTTTTTATAGAGGTCGTAGTGATATTGAGTCTCCCATAAGACTCATTATTATTATGGTTCCTACTCTTTTACATATTTACTTATCTCTCTCACTCCTTGTACATAGTTTATTTTCATTTTCTTGTACATAGTTTATACTCAAAAAACACAAAAATAATATAACATGTCAAAATACAAAAACATTTAAATATTTCAAATAACACAAATTCTATAAATTATATGCATTTTTATGTTTACATTTCTATTTGAATATTACTAGCTATCTAGTATATTCAGATTTATCATACACATATGCTTCACTTATTCTTGTCAAGTTATTACAGATTTTAGATAAGACTTCAGTCCAATACATTGATCTAGACCAGCTATCAACTACCCATTGGGGGCATATACATTGATCCAAGTTTATACAATTGATAAATATACCCATTCTTAAGCACCTCTTACATAGTTGCTATAACCAAGTTTTATCTTTACATACTATACATTATAGTTTATGCAGTGATTTATCTTGATATTGATCATTATTCCTCGTTGCTCAAATTTTTTAACAACTATCACTAGTTAGACTCAATATATATGTCCTAGCATTTACATATATTTACACTACACATTTATGTATGCTTTCATTTCTAGTTTTTCTTATATTAGACCTGATTGTATTCCTATTCTTATTCTATCTTTGAGGGCATTTAAATATGCCATTATTCTTTGGCTTTACTCCAATTATCTATTTATATTCCTTTGGCATGTTCCCATGTCCCTTGTGTGTGCTTTAATACTTCTATATACATACATTTTAACATGTCTTTCTATGTGGCTCTATGCCAAATTGTTTGTTGTTTACATATGTGGACATTTAAACACATCCTTATATGTCTTCATTCTTAGATTTAATGACATGTGCCCATGTCACTTCTATTTTGGCCCCTTGGCCTATATTTTCTGTGCCTCATGTGTTTGTATGTATGTTTCCTTGTACGATTCAACACCATGACACTTGTATTTGCTTGTTACACACACCAATTTTTAATGCCATGAGGGACCTCATGCATCTACCCTTCCTATTTCAGAGCCCTGATGGGTATCATGACCCATCCCCTTAGGTAGTCACTCATATTTTTTTATTATACATTGATTAAATATATCTTGATACCCTTTTTCAATTCTAGATTACAACATACATCTTACATTACCTAATTATGCTTAGATTCATGTACATTCTAATGTTATTTTTGTATATTGTATTGGAATATCATGCACATGCTATGACTAACACATTTTATAAAGATACTTCTTTAGAGGATAGTTCTTACATATATTTCATAAATATCTTCAAAAGAGGGGGCATTAATAGTGTTTTTTCATAGAGATCAGGAACCTATTTTTCTATTCATAGATAAATTTCAGCAAACAAGCTCAATTTTAAAAATTAGACTTAGGGCAGACATAGGAAAAAATAGAGAATTAGACAATAATTTAGATCACCCAAATTTTAAACTAGGTAGACAAATCTTAGATTGGGACATTATAACCATAGGTCACTAATGTCTACTACATGGAACTACTACCCATTAACCTTAGCTTTAAGATAGTCTAGATCATTTAGACTAGTATACTAAGTATAGTACAGATTTGCATAGATATAGTCATACGTTTGATAATTATCTTTAGATATACCTCAGATACATTTATTTTAGCTTAGATTCATATTAGTTTCTCAAAATTTGGGGCATCATGTGTGGCATGATCACTCCTACATTCATTTTAGATACATAGATTCAGTTATTACATACTCTATTCAAATTCAGTATACTTAGATACCAGATTAGGGGTATGTGTATAGCACATAGTTTCCATATATTCAAATACACATAGGTTGAGAAGATGGAATGGAAAACTCCATGTCATTATCTATATTTGATACACTTTTTATCACATTCCATTTTTTCACTAGATTCATGCCTTACTCTATCTACAATGTTTGGCATTCTCGAGTGGCCTAGAGCTACTTAACATACTTAAGTGGCCATAGAGCTAACATAAATAGTGAGATTTACTTAGTTATATAATTCCATCACTTTGTGTAGTTTAGTTACAGATTCATCTAGTTCACATAGGTGGGAAACGATAGATTCATGGCCTATTTGAGTTCTTGAGCAACCCGCATGAGAGGGTTAAATACACTTATAGTCTTATCCAAGCTATTGATAGATCAAGATTCACTGAATAGGGGTGGGAAATGATGGATTCAAAACTAGATTGAGTTATTGAGCTACCCATATGAGGATTAATAAATCCATTAGTTGATTCCAAGATATCTAATGATATGATAACTATGTACACTCACACATAGGTTGTCACCAAGTTCATGCATTGGTTCACATACCAAATGAGGTGTATTCATTCATTTCCTCTCTCTTTACTCATATTTACTCTGTTACTTTATTTCATCATAGTATTTTACTTTTGATCATTTCTTAAGTAAGGATTGATTTTTACATGTTTCATTGCAGGACATTGTTTTGGATCATGTTTCACATATGCAAACCCATATTCACATACTCAAATTCAGTTACATGGGCTTCACTTATAAGGTAAGTATAGTTACACTTCTCTTTCCTTTATAATAGTCATTTCACTTTGTTTCAATACTATCATAAAGGGGGGGAAGGTAATCACCTAAAAGTGGTAATTGGATACTAAGAGTTTCACTTGAGTTAACATATTCCTAGTTTAGCCCTAGACCTAACTAGAGTCTTAGACACACTTTTCTAGTCATTGAGCATACCATAATCACCTAGAATCAGCCAAAACACACTCCCATTATTATATTCTCAAATCCCAATCCAACTTTCTCAATAGTCTACCAAGTGGAAATTAGCACCATATTTGGGACACTACAACCACATGGAGCTAGTGTCCCCAACTGGGCACTATTATCCTTATCCCTAAATCTTCTCAATTGATACTTTTTCAAACATGTGCCCCTCCTAAGGTTAGACTAGGCATATTTTCTTATCCTCACAAGCTACATATCTCTATAAATATAAGTCTAATTGACCTCTATTCACTAGATGGAAAATAAATGCAAAATCACATTCAAACCAAAGATAAATTGATCAAAATTAAGGTATTTAATCACTATTCTACATTACTTCTACATATTAAAATATAAAATATCCATAAACCCAATTTTAAAAGATTTAAAATCTTAAACACATTCAAGGCATCCAAGTTCAATCTCATTCTAGCATTCACTTGCACTTGCATCAAGCACTAGGTGGGAGAATTGCATCAAGCTTAATCCCTATTCAGAGTATTTGTATGTACACAAATCTCTTTATAGTGGGGTTTTAAGGATGTTTAACCTATCCTACTAATAAACACATAATTATTTCTCATGCCATACTTATAATTAGGATTAGGGTTTACACACTAAATCAAGTTTTTCAATCATAACACAGAGCTCAAGGTTTCATGCACATAGGAATAAGACCTAAAAACATAGGTGCAGGTGCTCCTAGAAAATAGGAATAATCCCACAAAGGGGAAATTACATTGCATTGAGGACATTAAAACAACATGGTGTTACTGTCCATATCGGGTGTTACTATCCAATGAGCAAATAGAATCCATAATCCTATTGATGACACTCAGAACTATCTAAAACTTAGTTTTTAGAACCCAAATCATCTATGATAGTCACTTTATAGATAATTCTATATTTATGCCTATTTATTACTATATTTGGAAATTCAAAGAAGGTTAAATTCTATAACAAATAAGTAATTAATTATTTTAATTTATTTAATTGATTTTGACATCTCATCCCTTTAATCTAAACATAGGATTTTCATAGTTAAACCCTAAAAGGTTAAATCATGTTATTATTTTGATCTCCCAATCTCATTTAGTCATTAAATTATTTTCTTCATTTCAATTTCAATCACTTTGTCATCATAGTTATAGTTTGGGGGTAGTTTTCATCATCTAAGTTATCTCTTTAAATGGATTATGTAAGACCATCCTCTAATAGATCATCATTTGAGGACACTACAACCTAAAATTTTCATTTCATTCATCTCATTTTTTCATCTCTACATTTTATATATCAAGGGTTTGGTTTCATTATTAAATACTTCTAGCATTACATAAATAGAATTGGAAGTGTATTTCATAGATTCATTGTTCTAGTTTTATTTGCATACTTACATATTCATAATTGAGACATGGGTTTAATAGGTTGAAATATAAGTTCATAATCACTTCACTCTCATAGACCCCAACATTTCAATAAAATCATAGAAACATTATTAACTTTAATATCTTTACTTGAATTTTAGTTTTCATATCAACTGTTTGACAAACTTCCCAAACTTGCATTTGTCTTTCTCTTACATAATTTCAACTCTATTTGATCATATCAATTTTTTTTAAATCAACTTAGGTTGTATATTATTATCTTATTTTCTCTTTAGCTTAGATTGAATCAATATTACATTCTCAATCTGAGTTTATTTCTTTATTTTATTTATTCTCAAATAAATCATGGGAAAGTAGATCAATTTTTTTAAATCATTTTAATGGCACAAAATATAAAAAATACATGATCAAAAAAAATTAAATAAAAAATACCCATATGGTTCTACATGATGTTCTTGTGCACATTATGTCAAAAAATAATAGTTCTCGTATATCTACACTTAAAATATGTGGTGTCTCATAGATCTACACTTAAAAATATGTGGTGCCATTTTTAACTACCATCCAAAGTGTGTTATGGTTTTATGCTCAGTGTTGAATGTCTAAATAGCTTTTCTCCAAACTTATATTCTATTGTTTTAGTTTATATTTAAGAGTAATCCTTGTCATATTTATTTTTCTCACTCTATTATTGCAAGATTTTAGCCTTTTAACTGATTGAAAACTTATAAAAAACATTACACTTATGTTTTGACATAGTCTTATTGACTTTTGTATATTTAAAAATATTATTGGATCACTCTTATTCATCACATTCTGATCTCAATTCAATAATATTCACCACATTTGGTTGTTATTCAATTTTAAAAATTATTATATTACATTTCAATGTTAGAAAGCTTATTCTTACTCATTGTACTTACATATTTTAGAATTTATTTTGTCTAATAAATCATCACAATATTGATTTATTTTCCTTATTTTCCTATCCATTACTTACACTTATCTTTCTTAATAGTATCATGACTTTATATATTCAACAAGATTTCCATGTGGTGTTTTTTGTGTTCTTTAACATAATTTAAGGCAATATACTGCATTTGTCATCTTCATCTAATTTCAACTTCATATGTGTTGCATATCATCCTTGCATACATTGTTAGAATTTTAATTTACTACACTTATTAAGTAGATACAGCATTAATTGATCATTTGAGTCATGTAGTTATGATTTTTAATGCATTAGGATTTACAATAAGTAAATCAAGTTTTCTTACATCTCATTCACACCTTTCACAATCATCGTATAAGTGCATCCATTTTTTTATTATCTAAAAGTATCAAGTTACACACCATATTTATCTATAAATATTGTGATTTTATCATAAAAAAACTCATATTGTTTATATTTTGTCTAACCTCGTATCTAGACATGGTTTTTTTTTTTTTTTTCTTTTTTTTTTTTTTTTTTTTTTTGTGGTGAAGATGAAAATTTGGGGTTCAATTACTTGTTACTTGGATATAAAAACATAAAAATAAACCAAACATAATGATTTCACTTTATATCCTCCTTTTTCATTTCTTCAATTAGATATTGGGTGCCTTGTTATTTGAACTAGCTAGGTTTAGCATAATTACACGTCCAATTTTTTTGGTTTTCTTGTTTTCTTTACAAATTTATATTTTCATAGTAAGATTTATTATTGGTTATTTTATTCCATTTCATAATGTTAGTTGGGTTTTCATGTGATTTGAATCTAATTATTTTTTTTTTAAATTGGATTAATTTTTCAATTACAATATATACTCAAAGGCATTGAATTACGCTAAGAATGTGTTACTTTACCCATCTTTCTAAACTAGTTTAACTTCCAACTTGTATTTGGTATGGTTTTCTTATAATTCCCATTTACATTAAAATATATCTACTCTCACTTATTTCATGACTATAGAAAGAAAAAAATATTCCCTTTGATTGTTTCCCTCATGAGGAATAACCTACCTTTCCAATGTCATTTCCACTCAAGATAGTGGTTTCCTACAACTCCATAGGTTGGTTATCAAATCTACTCACATTCATCACCTTCTTATCTCATAATTATAAGCTTCAATAAGTAAATTGAAGTAGCTAATAAATAATATGAACAAATAAACTTTAAAAAAATATAATGCTAATATAAAATTAAGTATTTATCCTTTTTAATCTATCGTTTCAAAATTAGTGTATAGAATTGAGTTGTTAGTTATCCTTTCATACATTCCCATCAAATTTATATTAGTGTTTTTCATTTTGAAATAAATTACCTTGATTTTGATTAATTATCTTGATTTAAAACTTTATGACGTGTTTTTTAATTTTGTGTGATATCATTCTATAGTCAATAACTTAGAATAAATATTGTATTTTCTTCTTATTTGATTAAATTATACACCTTACATAGGAGGAAACTATCCATCCATTATGTTTAGTCAGTCAGAGCTTAAATACTTTCCATATTTATCATTGTTTCATAGGAATTTATGTTAAGTAGTGGGTAGTCAATGAGACTATGCCATTTGATTCCCCAATGTACTGGATTTTTGTAGTTAATCCCCTACATATTCAATTTTCCTTCTACCGATTTCATCTATTCTTGCATGTGAGTTGGTTTTTAGTTTTGAAATCATGAGTTTATTTTTCAAACTTGATACCCTATGAGGGTAAGCAAATTACTATAATTTGTAGTTTATGGTACTATTATAACACCATAAAATAAATCTTGTTTTACTTTTTAAACATTGATTGGAATAATAAACTCAAAATTAATTTAATGTCTTAGTTATCTACAAATATAATGTACCCGTCACCACTAAACCCTAGATGAGAACCTAGGTAATTATTGCACAAGATAATAATAGATGTCTGAGCAAAACTTAGAAAACCCATGTTATATCATATACTATATTTTCTTCCATATTTTAGGATACCAAACTCCAAGAGATTACTAGGTAAAGCAAATTTTCATTTTTAATATATTGATAATAAAAAAATGGGTGTATTTAATTTCCATTCGATTTCATAAAAATATAGACAATTGATCTAGATTAGACATGAATTTCTTAATAGGTGAAAAATTTGTGCTCCCATGAATTTAAATTCTATCTAACATTGAAAAAAAATTCATAAAAAATAAATTGTATATGGGAGTAAATGTATGTCAATGCAGAATCAAAAATAAAGGCTTACAAAGTAGAATGTAAATTACAAAAACATGAAAAAACTATATAGAGGTGTATGCATATGCCTAAAATTGGGTAAGAACACTTAATGTCATGATTTATAAATCTTACCAATTCATGTTCTTGTAAAAATGGCTAAAATCAATGTTATGAGATGCCTCTCTAACGACTTGAGACACATCTTACAAATACAGGTGTCTTCTATGTCAAACACTAGTACCGAGACATTTTCCAATACCATTTGAATTTTTTTTAGTCTCAATCCATCCAATCTATATTAACATAACCTGAGTTGTAATGTAATGTTAAAAAATGGAAAAAAAAATGAAATAACTAATCAAAGAATCCAACTTTTCCTGTCTCTACTACCTACCCTAATTTACTAACCCTCATGCCCTAATCTCATTAATGTGATTTATATTTTTAATTATTTTATGTCATTTTACATTTTTTATGGATAATATACTAATATTATTTTCTAATTTTTACATATAAATTTATTATTTTTATAATTTATATTATCTCCCATTTTTTGAAAAATGGAGACTAGCATCTTCCTTCATCTCTCATACTAGTACATGTCCCCATATTGCATATAAATACCAGTCCTAGTATCATGAAAAAAATTCTAAAGAACCATATCATTAAACATGAAATAAAAAATGAATGTCACAGTCAGTTAAGGTAGATATACTAATGAGTAAATGCCACTCACTAGATTGAAGTCTTGGGTATAATCCCTAATGTATTAGCCCCAAAAATCCCATTCAGGTAAAGATAGTTTGGCCTAGAAGTTTGTAGATAAAAAATAAAGTCATGGAAATTACTTATAAAAATTACATAACTTTCAAACCTACCCCAACACCTCACCTTATCATTAAAAATATATGTTAGATACAAATAAGGTTTTTCCAAAGGTAATGTAACAATTATCCAATCACAAATATATTGATAGACATTGAATTAATTCAAAGTAATTTTTTTAGTTTTAGTAGATCCATAAACAAAAATTTAATATATTTTTAAGAAATTAGTTTTACAAAATAGAGGTGGGCTTGCCAAGTAATATTCAGGCTAAGATCATTTTACTAATCTCAATAAAAAGGATCATAAATCTTGTCATGGGTGTTCATAGGTTGTTATCCCATATTTAAAATGTTCTCAACAAAGATGAAAACTACGGTAAGTGAAAAATATTCTCTCTTCACACTCTTTAATCTCCTAAAATATATTGAAGACAAAAAAATAATTGGATGACCTTTAAACTTCATTATTGTGTACACAAAACAAATAGAAAATTTATGTAAATAACTAAATATCTTAAAACATAAACCTACTATACTTTGGATCAATATTCCTAACTTACCCATCTTTGATCCAAAGTTTATTTTCATTTTTTGTTTCTTTTTCATGTTTAATTCATTCCAGGAATTCTTCTTAACTTTTAAAAAATAACACCTATCCAAAGGCTTTGTGTAATGCACGCAACTTGTTATTTTATATAAAAATAAGTAGTATCAACTGTCTTATTTTCAACATCCTCATATAGTGATACTTTGTGTCCATTATTTGGTCTTAACATGAATTTCATATTTCTTTGCATTTTTTATATCACTTTGATTATATAATTTCAACATTAGGACCTTCATGAGCATTCTACAACTCCTCAAGAATCCTGTAAAATGTTCTACCTCTCTTGAATCCTCCCATGTTGTAATGTAATTTGATTGAGTCATATAATTAGCCACTATATCATGTTTGTTGCAACAAAAAGTCACTACTCATGTCCCAAAATGCATAAATTAAGTAGTATACACCATGTCATCCACCCTACAACCATAATTTGCATCTAAAAAACTCACAAGCCTAAAATTATTATTCTCCTATATTAAATGCCAAAAAAAATACCCTAAAATCATCTCATAACTCTTTTAGTTTATAACTAGTGAACCTTTATATTTTCATGAGTCTAGACAAAATAGTAATTACAAATGAAATATCAAGTCTAGTATTCAACATAGAGATCAAGCCTCCAACCAATTTATTATACTTTGTATCATCAACTAATTCACATCCTTCATCTTTAGAATGTTCAAATTAGATTTTAATGGGCATTAGACATGGTTTTCAATGTTCAATTTTAAACCTTTTAAACAATTCACAAATGTATTTTTATTGTGAAATGAAAATAAATTAATCTTTTTATCTTACCTATATTCCCAAATAATAGTGAAAACGGCCCAAATCAATCATTTTAAATCTTTATTTCAACATTTTATTAACCTCAGTAGCTTATTTTTTTTCACTTTTAGTTTGAAATTTTTCATTAACATACAAAACCAAAGCCATTATTTCATTTGCATGCCCTTGTTTACCCTTAGAATTAATTAGTGAATGGAAATTAACTCTAAATTATTTTAAATTTGAAATCTGATCTAAAAGAGATAAATAAATCAAACTACTATAAAAACACAATGATATACAGAATTTATATAAGTTGTAAATTATTAAAAATAGCAACTATGGTTAGGATTACAGAGATGTCCTTACAAATTGATCTACTCTTTTTGTATTATGATTTTTTTTACTGTGACTATATAAAACAATTGACAGAGACATGTAATCATGGTGTTAATTTTTTTTTAAATGTTGTATTTTGGGACAAGTGTGCAATATCTTGGTAGGGTCATAGTGCATCATTTTCCTCTATTGTGACTTTATTTGTGTTGATTGTGCACTGAATCTAAAATTTAGATATTATTTGGCTCTATCTATAGATTAATTGATTATGTACATAGTTTGTTTGGATGTGTGGATTGCCTATAAAATTAAGACCCTAGCCTATATAAATAAACAATAAAGATTAAATACAAAGGGGAAAAAAGTGGAGAAGTGGGATATGGTTGAGCTATCCTCAAAACATTCCTTTGTTGATTGAGTGTTACCTACATAGTTTGAATGGACCTTAGGCCAATGTCGTTTTCCTTATGGAGAAAATAATAGATGAAAGCAACTAGTAATTTGTATTAGAATGTTTAATAAAGGATAACCTCAAAATACAAGAAAATAATGTTAACTTGGCCAATGATTACATTACTGCAACATAAATTTAGTATAGATCTTTATTGAATAAATAAGTGTTTTTGAATTGCCTTTGCAAGAAAGTATTAGCTAATTTAATTGGGTGTTTGAAGTGAGACATTAAATGTGCTCTTCTACGAAAAAAATTGTTTTTTTTATGATAACCAACCTATTGTGATACATTTTAAAGTCATTAGGAAGAGTTTCATTTTGAAAATGTAGTCATTATAGCACTATAGACAAGTTTATACTAGTGGACAAGTGTGTAGTGTGTACCTATCTACCCAAAGTGTACTTGTCCAAAATGGATAGAGGCTTTTGAAACTATAATTACATTAAATTATGTGATGATTAGGGATGAATACAAATAAATTAGGGACTTTTGAAAAATGCTCACAATAATTATAAGATTTTTTAGGCTTTCATATAGATAAATGGTTATTGAAATGGTGAGTTGTGCAATAACCCCATATGTGAACCTTTGTGTCCTTGTTGTGGATGTGTGTTGCCTAACATGTTGATCCTTTAGATGTGTAGGAATTTAAATGTCATTACCGCCCTTGTTTTAAAATCTTTATTTGTTGAAACACAATTAGAACAATCTTTTTTTAATTATTAAGTCTTAATCCAATAAATATTAAAATCCACATAAATCATGAAGAATGTTATAATGTATTTTAATGTTAACTTGTGCCTAGCATCTTTAGGAAGGCTAGAGGATCTATTGGTTATGCCCTAGAATAAGTTGGGTGGATGTGTTTGTTTAATGTAAAATTAGACAATGTAAGAGAAGTTATAGTTGTGTAAGGAACCCTTTGACTTTGTATCAAAATGGGTGACTTGGACAAGTAAGCCCAAATGGGCTTGTAATACATGAGGTGACTCTTGTAAAAAAAATACTCTCTCATTTATTGGGTTGGGTGGAAAATCCTTGGGATATGAAATTTAGACTTCTCAAATTTCCCTCACCTAGTCTTGTTTTGGTGTTTCATTGTTGTCCATTATTTTTGGAAGGAATTTTAGGGGAAAGTTATAATATCTTGTTGGATTACTTGGAAGTGATTAAAATATTATGGAATGATGGAGGGGTTTTTATGTAGCTTGGGGAGATGGTTACATGCATATCAAATAGAGAACATGAGGTAAGTATTGCTTTGAAATATTTTGTGTAGAGAAGTTAAGAGTAGTGTTTTTTTTTGTGTGCTTAAAATATCTCTCATTATGAAAAGTAAAAATAAATTTGCATACTTTTATTCCCTTTTTTTAATCTTAGAGTAATTAAATTTTTAAATAAAAATTTTTGAGTTTGTATAATTCCTTGCATTTTAGATGAGATCAATATTACAAATATAAATTATTTATTTTAGTTGGGTGTTGTTTGTTGTATAAATTTTTTTCTCCCTTCCCTATCTCTTTTTTTAAAGCATAGTGAAATTTAGCATAGTGTCAAATATAATCCTTCTTAAAATATATAAAATATTTATCTATTTTTTTATTAGAAGTGATCTGTTTATAATTAACATACCTCTCATATATTATATAAAGAAACTTATTTGCTTTTAAATCAAAATTAGAGTACTTTTCTCCCTTCCACCTTAGCTCTCCTTCCCTTATCTTGTGAAATTGTTATGAACCCTAAATTTGTTGTTTTAAATTATTTATATTAAAAAATAAAGCATGAAAAATATTTCTATGAATATGTCTACAAATATATGCTTGATTGAATTATTTATATTATCAAATAAGACTGAAATAATAAAAACAACAATAATAATAATACTTATCTACCTCCATATCTCCTCCCCACAAGTCATTAAAGTTAAAATTTTAAGAAGTAAAAACCTTTTAGAAAATTTATATATGTGGTAAAAGAAATATAAAAATTATTCATTTCAGAAATTTGTATAAAAATATTACCCGAATGGTTTATATTGTTTGATGTATATGAATATTTATTATTTTAATGATGATAATTTGAAAATAAATAAAATTAATATATATAATGGGGGTAGAAGTGGACCGATTGAATGACCCCTCCCCCTTCCCTCCATGGGAGGGGGCTTGAGGTCATTCAGTCAGTCCACTTCTACCCCCATTATATATATTGATTTTATTTATTTTCAAATTATCCTCATTAGAATAATAAATATTCATATACATCAAACAATATAAACCATTTGGGTAATATTTTTATACAAATTTATGAAATGAATAATTTTTATATTTATTTTACCACATCATGGGAGGGGGCTTGGGGTCAACACAGCTGCCACCCATCCCGTCTCTAATAAACATTTTTTTTAATTATTATTTTTCCTTTAAACATTAACCATGATTATTATTATTATTATTATTATTATTATTATTATTATTATTATTATTATTATTATTATTATTATTATTATTATTATTATTATAATATTTATGTATCAAAGTCATGATGTAATATTTTTTAATATCTTAAGTTTTAAAGGTATATATACCTTCAAAACTTAAGATGTAATATTTTTTAATATCTTAAGTTTTAAAGGTATATATACCTTCAAAATTTAAGCTATTAAAAAATATTACATCATGATTTTGATACATAAATATATAAATTTAATAATTATCATGGTTAATGTTTATAGGAAAAAAATAATTAAAAAAAAAATTATTGGAGAGGGGAGGGGCAGCATTTATGTCAATCCCAAGCCCCCTCCCATGGAGGGAAGGGGAAGGGTTCATTAATTTATCCCATCCCTATTTCCATGTTAATCTACAGGGTTGCACACCAATTGTGATCGAGGGTATGCACAGTCTAGCTGAACCTGTTAATCGTAGTTTATAAAAAAAAATGAAAATACACACACACACACACATGATGTTAGGGAATTTTTAATTTAGTTTATTTTATATCTTTATCTATTTTATGTATATATATATAGACACACACACATATACAAAAACTAATAAAACAAAAAATCCCTAACATTGTGTGTGTGTGTGTATATTGAAACAATTTCATTTATAATAACTATATTTGTACATTAAAGAGTTGGGTTTATACTCTATTTATAAATCAATGGGTGTGTATATATATGTAAATATATATACACAAAATTTTAAATAAAAAAATTAGATTTTTAAAAGAATCATATTCATAAATATCTAGAGATTTGGTATATATGTTATGTGTATACTCTTCAAAAAATTTGAAAACTAATTAGCCTTTCCTCTAAATATCTACCTTTAAAAACTGGAACAAAAATAAAGAAACAAAATAGAGGTGTTAACTTTCTTTCTTACCATAAGTAAATTTAGGGCTTTTTGGTTGAGAAACCTATCTTATGGTTGAGATCCACTCAATTCATTGGTGAGGATTTGACCCACCACTACTTTTGGTTACTTTAATAAATAAATTAAAATTTGGCATCCTCTATTAAATAACTTTGTAATGTAATTTTTTCCAAAACTTGTCATTTAACTAAGTTAAGAATTAATTAACTCTATTATTATTAGGTTTTGTTCCTCAGAACTATTTCAGACCTTTTAAATATTAAAGCAAACAAATCTTGAAAAATAAATTCTAAAAATATAATCAAAAAATTTAATTTAATGTTTTCTAATCAAGTTGAAAACCTCTTTTGGAATCAAACAAAATTAAATACTTAATCCAATAAATTATCAAAACTAAGACTTGAAACTGACTTTATTAGGTTCTATAATATGTGAACAATGTTTCAAAAAAATAAAATTAAAAACTATCATTTTTTACCAATTTTAGATAGCATTTGAAAGAGAAAATTTTGGATCTACTCTTCTTTCCTCCAAAATCAGTTTGGGATTAGTGTAAAATAAGTACTTAAAATTGAAATTTAAGATTGGGAAATATTTTTTTATGGATACAAACTATGGGATTGATATTTGGATAAATAGTACCCCTGTTGGTGTGGGTTTTATGCACACCATGGCCATAACAAGGTAGTTTTTAATGTTTTAGGATCTTAATGGAGGTAAACTCCACTCTAGGGCACCAATTATAAGTATGTAGTTTATTTCAACCTATTGATGGAATAGTGGGTAGGGTATGCAAGTTGTTGACAAGGTTTTTTGATAGAGGTGTGGTTTCTAATAAGAGTATTTAATCTCTATGTGAGTTGTTTAGGTGGTTTTTTTAATTTAAAGTGGGTAAGTCTCAAAATAAACTCAAAAAAATAGGGAAGGGTAAGGTAGAAAATGAAGCTTCTATGGTTTTTAGGAACTAATACCAGCAATAATTACACACAAACAATAAAACATGGCTAAGAATTTTAAGGAGATAAAGATGCAAAAAATTCAAAATCCTCAAATACATGTTGCTCCTTTTAGAGCATCTATTGCACACCCTGAATCAAGAGATTATGGCTCAAGCTAGTGGAGTATCTGAGGTAGTTATTGCACACACATAGAAAATACATCCAAAAAAGAACTCATGCACAATCAAAATTATGAATCAATTTTGAACTTGACTATCTTAACCAATATATTTACCAATCTTTCAGAAACTATTTCACACCTACATATTAGTATATCAATAAAAATAATCAAGAATCCATTCATAGATTTTGCACACTAAAGATTATTAAAACATACAACCAAAAAAAGTAATAACTAATTACATATAAATTAAAAATAAAATACAAAAACACATTCATTGATGATCAACAAAATTGATGTTTCTCCTGTATTCAAAAATTCTTTGACAAAAAAAATTCAAGTTAGATTACAATTATTTATATAAACTTGGGGAAGGGGTCACCTCATCCTCAAAATTCATGCAAGCTCATTACATGTGGTAGTCAGAACATGTAGTTCTAACTGTGGTCTAAAACTGTATAAGAGTCTACTTGTAGTTATCCATTTAAAATATCCTTTGCCAAATCTGTGTAGCATGTTCATGTGTAAAAAGATAGAGGCAAATTTTATATTTATAGCTTGAACTATATGCAAACTTCAAATATATGCACCATTTACCAAAATTAAGCATGCCTCCTTTTATAGGTTGTGAGAATAACCTGTTGATCTTTAAAATTAGTTTCTTTTAAATGAAACTCAAACATATGAATGAAGGACCAAAATAACTTTACCTATGTTTTTAGAACTAGTGGCACTATTGTTAGTCTTGACTAATCTAAACTATGTATTGCATTCTCACTTGTGCCTTTTATAAAATATAGATCTTCACTTTTATATTTTCCATCCAGATTAGAACATGCACATTCATACTTTAGCTCAACTATGAGATCCAATGTTTATTGATAGGCATAGTCTAAAGATCTAAGTATTCTAACCATAATGTCCTGCTAGCTTTCATAATGTGATGCGTGTCAATACTTTATTGAGTCTAGAATATTTTAAAAGTCCACCTAGGACTTGCACCATAAATCCTTTGCATGATGGAATGTGATCATGCCATTTGGTAGCTCCATGGGGCCTCTATGTGTTTTGAACATTTTTATGACACCTAACAGCTCTTCACTAGTTTGAGACCTTTGAAAAGTCTAGGTTGATCTCACACCATCGATTTGCTTGTACTGGTTTAATATGGTTTGTTATATTTTAACACTTTAACTCATTTAATCCCATGAGCTTGACACTTGTCATTCCCTATTTTACTCTACTTCATATGTGTTCTACTTGGCTGTTATTTGCTTCTTCTCATGGGCTAATGGATTTATGTATTAGCCTCTTGTGATGGTAACACTTGTCACTCTCATAGAGTTTTAACATTTTAGCTTTCTCTCACATCATCCAATCAAATGGGCCCAAATATATGTGCACCGTAGGATCTTGATTTGAATCCAAATGGATACTTTATGATATTAAATTTGATGTTTGTGCGATCATCAAATAACATCCTTATGACTATCAAATGATGTTCATAAAACTATCAAATTTAATTCCATAAATCAATTTGTTGTCAAGGTTGAATTTGATGTTTGCATGATCATCAATTAACATCCTTACAACCATCAAATGATGTCCACATGACTATCAAATTTAATCTCAAAATTTAAACATCTTTCTGATGCTAAATTTAACATTTATGTGACCATCAATGACATCATCATGATCATCAAATAATGTCTGCATCACTATTAAATTTACTCTCATAAAATTGACATGTGTAATTTCTTTAGGATTCCCTATTCCTACAAGTATAAATGAAAAGAAGAATTAGCATAATAATTTTGGAAAATATGAAAAAATGACCCTGCATGAACATTTTAACCTAAGGTATTAGTATTAATTAAATACAATTTTGGGTCTAGGTTAAAATATTGAATTAAGCTCAAAATAAAAGTACCATTTGGAAATTTTGGCATTTTTATATGATAATTGTGTGGGGAAATTATTTTGGGACTTATGCGGGGGAATTATTTTAGATAAAATGCCTACAATAATTCTCCCAAATGGTTATTTTCTCTTGGACAAAATATCTAAAGGAATTGGCTAAAGGGAAGAGGGTCTAGGACAAAGTCCTGAAGGATAAGTGGCCACTTAAAAAATGCAAAAAGGTAACTTTAAAAATACTTTAAGGGTAGGCTCAAGAGGTCCGAAGGGCATGTTTCCTTCAAGGGAATTGTTTTGGGACTTTTGTGTCAGACAAAATGTCTAAAACACAAAGCCCAAAGGAAATGGTTTGGGATAGAAGTCCTAAAGGATAGACTCGTAGGGCAAAAATATCAAGATAAAAGTCCTAAAGGGTATTCAAAAGGGCCAAAAGTCTACTTTATGGCAAAAATTTACCAAAGGATCTACTCCATAGGTAAATTTATATGGGAAAGTGCCCTTAAAAAAATTTTGAAGGGCACTTTTAAAAAGGCCTAAGGGTCATTTCCAAAAATTCGAAGGGCATGTACCATTGACAAAACTTTTGAAGGGTAAGTCAAAAGAAAAGGGTCCTTTCAAAAGTCCCAAAGGAATTCTATTAGGGGAATTGTTTTAGAACAAAATGTCTACAATAATTCCCGCAAAGGGTCAATTATATTTGATTCAAGAAAGTGTTTCAAATAAAATGTCTAAAGGAAAAGGCAAAGGTTTAGGATAAAAGTCCTGAAAGAAATGTGTGAAGGGTTCGAAAGGGCAATTGAAAAAGTCTCAAAGGAATTCTTTAAAGAAAAATGGTTGCAACAAAATGTTGAAGGACACTTTGCTCAAGTCTGAAAGGTAGGTTGGCAAGGAAAAAAGGGCAATTCAAAATCTTTGAAGGAAAAGGAAAAGGTGTGGGACAAAAGGGCCAAAGGGAAATGTCAATTATGTTATACAAAATGCACATGGCAAAAAATCTTGTAGACTAATTCCATTAAACGAATTATTTTAGACAAAATGTCCTTAATAATTTCTTCAATAAAGATAAGTTCATAAGAATTCATATGCGACAACAATCCTCACAAAGACAAATAAGATAAGTCCCAAAAGAATGAGTCCCAAGAGGATAGCAAAGATAGTCCATTAAAGCATAGGTCCACAATAATTACCTCGAAGTAACAAACTTGATAGAACAAGAAATATAGTCTATGGAAACATAATACCAATGCCATCTTGCCAAAATATAAAAGGCCAAATCACATGATCTTTTCCCAAAAATTACATAAACATATAGAAGAGGGGTTCAAAGTTAAGACAATAGTTTGAAAAAAGTGGGTCCCCATTTCCTAAAAAAATAAGGGGGTGTTAGGTACAAAAACCCCCTTTTGAAATTATTATTTTTGGCTAATTTTAGGAGACATTTGTAGGGGCAAAATCCCTTTTTACCTTCTTCTTGGTTTTTCATTCGATTTGGCATTGACATAAATAAAAAATCAAGAATTGAGTTTCCTTAAAATGGAAAGTTATAACTAGTTTAATATAGTTTAAAATTATCAGTTTCATAATAAAATAAATTTCATTGTAAGTTTTTCTATTTTTGTCAAGGTATTTCTAAAGCCATTTTATGTATAATTTTTATAAAATGATTTTCTGAATAGATAAGTTCACTTGGGAATGGTGATAAAATTATTAATTTTGTTTAAAATAAAAATATTCATATACCTTAAATGTGTTTATACTAGCTTAAAAAATAGGTTCTTAAAGTTGGAAAATTTTATTAACCTTGTTTTAAATAAAAATAATAGTGGTTTTGTACCTAGTTTACCCAACTTGGAGTTGGTAGAATTTGTGTCATTAGGAGCTTATTTGTTTGTGTAAAATCATAATTATCAAAATTTATTTATCCATTGACTTTATTATACTATTTTAGTCATGATATACTTTAAACCTTGGCTCTAGTTGTACCTTGTTAGGTCCCAAGGGTGTCCTCTTAGTAATTGACTATGAGTACTCAGATTAAATAATTTTATCACAAATACATTTCTCTTATTTGGATTCCCTTGTTGTCTCTTAGTAGTGCCTAGATATGTTTGGGTCATCTAGTGGTTGTGGTGTTACTATTATCCAAAATTGGCCTGTATATAAAAATTTTACTTACATTTAATAAGACATTCCAATAAGCTAATTAGTTCTCTTCTTTCCTTGATAACTTGTCTCCTTGTAATCATGTTTTGATGATGCAATGTACCATCCTAGAGAGGTCTTAGCAAGGTGTTATGGATGATTCAAGATATTATTGCAATAATAAACACAAATAGGAAGAGATAAGGTTGTGTGGATGGTGAATAATTCTCAATATCATGAAATAATGCTATTGGAGACTACATTGAGCCCTCAAGGAGTAAATTTTGTGTTTTGTCCCCTAAACCCTGCATTTTCCCAAGCTTGGTGCCATAGTTATTTCAAGGTTTGCATATGATTACAAGGTTTAAAGGTATAAAAAATTTAATGTGACATAATGGTATAATAATAAAGGTTAATCAAACATTTACCAAGATTTTTGATACATGTAAAGGTCAAAATAGCCATTTTTTAGATTATTGGGCCTAGAGAGCTAAGAGACACCTAGAGTGCCATAAGAGAGGGGGGTAATATCAATAATTTATTAAATATTTAGGACATAAAAATTTTATTATAATTTGGGTAATGGGTTATATCATAAACCTCTCTCAATTTCCTTAGTTCATCCCTAAAACTCAAGAACTATCATCAAAGCCAAAATCAGTTTTAAACCATTCTTAAACCCTTGAAGCTTGGTTTTGAGAGAAATTTCACATTTTTTCATCTTTTTGATACAAAAAAAAAAGGTATTTTGAGATTTTTTGTGGAATATTTGACATTTATACGCCTTCCTCCATCAAATTTTAGAGTTAAAAAGTGGAAAAGTGCAAGTTGGCTAAATTCAAGATTTTGGCATGCAAATGTAGATAGTCAAAAAAGACATTTTTGAGGCACTTAAAGGGTTGAATGGTCAGATATAATGATTTTATAAGTTATAGGGGTACTTCAAATTGATTAAAAAAATTAATGAGTTCTTTATAACTCATATATCTCAAGATACACCTTTTTCTTTCTCCCTATGTCTCATAATTTAGAATTTATGAGTATGCTCGAGAGTGGAAAAATGAGTTTTGGGGCACCTAAAGGTAAAATCAAGTTCTTAAATTTGGAAAAGTTGGTTATAATGAGTTTTTATACATACATACATACATGTGTGTGTGTGTGTGTGTGTGTGTGTGTGTGTGTGTGTGTGTGTGTGTGTAATCTTATTTTGGTCAAATAATTAGTGTAATTACCCATTGTTTTCACATAGTCCTATGCCTGTCTATTGAGGAGAAAATAGAGTTAGAGTGTGCATCAAGCCTAAATTGGTGTTTTTAGAGTTTTTATTTGATTTAATGGTGAAAAAAATGCTTTTAAATGAGTCCTTACATGTTCCAATGAAAAAATAATTATATCCTAAGAGCCCATATATCTCAATATATGGCCTTTTCTTGCTTCCTAGTTTTCTTGTTTCTTGCAAACATGAGAGAGTTAGTATGGAGCTCAAGATGAAAATGGATGTTTTGAGTGAATGATGCATTTGAAAAAATATTTAGATGACTTAAAACATTTAATAAACCTCACAATGTCCATTGGATGATCCAATATTGATTGAGAGAGAGGAAAACCAAGTTGTCATATCTCCATTAATGGAGTTTGTGCTTAAAACTAGGTCTAAATTGAAGGTTATAGGGGTCAAATGGGATATTTTTGGGATGAAAGGTGCTCAAGAGTATCTATAAGAGAATTTTAATGATTTTATCAGATTTATTAGGCCAAGAGAGGCTCATTTTATCCTAATTTAGCATAAAGACACACCTAGACGTACTAACCCTAGAAGGTGGCAAACCTTCTCAAGCTATGTCAGGGAGATCCTAAGGGTCTCAAAGGTTGATATTAGTCTTTATGGAAGGGTATGACAAAAATATAGAGTCATAAGTAGTTATATAGAGTTTTTAATCCCTAAGGCACATGGAGGAGGTCTAAAACTATTGTAAGATAAAGAGGGCTAGTGGGCAGCTACAGGGTGATCAAAGGTTTTTCACTTCAAGGCAAGGTACAAGTCATGGATATGAGCTTCTCAAGCATGTAAAAAAATTTCCAAGGTTTAAACAAATTTATATTACTCATATTTACCTCCTTGACTCATTTTTCACTAAAACTAACCTTCACGATTAAGCCTTCTTAAGGAACTCAAGGGGTACTTTCAGATGCTTGTCACATGCTCTAAGGTTTACATATGGGTCTTACCTCATAGGAGGAGGTGTATATGGTCATTTAATACCAATTACATGCATTAGGAGATAGAAAGAGTTCCTATTTTTTATGTACAATTGTTAGGATTGAAAAGTGCTCAAAACCCTCTCTAGTAGATCGATTGGCTCCAAGCTTATTCAAAAAAAATCTTATGCCATAATTTCACCTTAAAGAAATATGAAAGCATGAAATAGCTCCTCTAAGAATTTGTTGGGTCTATTTGGAGAGATAATTTGGTACGTATGGGCTATTTTGAGGCCCTTTTGTCTTATTTTACAAGCTTATCAAAGGTATTCAAAAGGATATGTTTAAATCATTTTTAGAGGTTTTCTTACCCCTTATGAGATCCTTCAATCCATCATGGCTTGTTAGCAATCAAAAAATTGAGTTTTGGGCCTCTAAATAAAAATTGTAGGTTTGGCCTCCATTAATGGAGCCTTGAATTTGTATTACTGGCCATGGAATGACCCAAAGAGATATGAAGACCTCCTCAAAATCAATAATCAAGTCTTTGGAGATTTCAACAAGTTTCTAACTCATAGGCAAGTTTTAGGGTAAAGGATCTCATGGTGGTACAAGCTCCTAGGAGGTCTCTAATGGTGAAAATGTGTAGGTTAAAGGAAATGTTTGCATGTCTAATGGTGTCCAAAGGAGGAAAAAGGATCAATGTCAACATGAAACTATACTCATTTCACTTTATGGTCTCCCAAGCAAAATATGTTATCTTCACTAACCACTAGTGGTCAAAGATGGCTTCTAGAAGTTGTTAATGGTCAAGTATGGTGTGGGATGCAAGTGGGGAGAGTTGAAAAGATTTGGAGAAGTCTTGTAATAAAAATAAAGCATTAGATAGAGCTTATAGAGGATTAAATACCTTTTATCCAAGTGAGTAGAGAATGACATCATTAAGTCAAGTTGAAATTAGAACATAAAGTGCTCTAATGTGCAAATTTAAGCCTTTTCAAGCCCTTTTGAAGGAAAAAGTGTAAGTGAAAGACAAATTAAGGAGATAAAGCATGGAAATACGATCCCCACCTCTCTTAATATGTTGGGATGAGTAGTTTGAACACTTGAAAGTGGATTCAAGTCCTTTTGGAACCCTTATACCCCTATTCTTCTCTCTTTTCTTATTTAAGACCTCTCATTTTCTTGTTGAGAGGCATGCTTCCTACTTTGGCAAGGGGAAAATCTACCAAATTTTATAATGAGATAACCTATTTAAATGAATAAGATTTATTAAATTTCACTATGCTTGCATATTTGTGTGTATTATGGTTTGTTTGATGAGGATTACGTGGTGGGAGTTCTCCCCTTGATTTTTGTCCTCTCCCTTCACCTTTGTGTATGATAGCTTTGATTTTATAGGTCTTGAGTCATGTTTATCAATCATAGGTCTAATTTATAATGTGAATGAGTTGATTCCTTCATATTTTATCTCATTTCTACAAGCTTTCTAAAAAATTACTTATGCAAACTCAACTAGTGTTGGGGTTGTGAGTGGTAGGTCTTTTGGTTTTAGTTTTGTGTGTTTTAGTGGAGTTGAATTATAATTATATGGTGTATCACATTTATTTATGTTCTCAATTTTTCCTTCCCCATTCTAAACCTTTTTCCCAAGTCATAGAAGTAGCTCACTAAGAGATTAATTGGTACACCTCAAGAGCTAGCCCATAACCCAGAGGTTCAACCCCACAATAAGACACCCATAGCCTAGGGTTGTTCCCATTTTGTAGCTTAGTTGGAGAGAGCCTAAAGAACCCTCTCCAAGGGTGAAAATTAATACTAAAATAGTTTCTAGCATACTTGATGGGACTACTACTACATTATGCATTTCACTGAAAGGTTCTTGGTGTTGCCTTTTAGTGCAATCAGCCTTTAGAGGAAAATTTGAAAACATAAATGGTGAATCCACTATGAACATCAGCTATTTAGGGAGCTTAAGTGCCTAATTTTATAATTTGGTATGTATAATCAAACATCTTTTGATCAGTATGCTCATTCTCTACCTCAACATCACACTTATTAGGTTAATAATGTTTATGTGTTCCCCCTAGTGGCCCTCAAGTAACCTATCAGCCCTACCATGGATATTAGCTCAATCCCACCCCTACACATGACCATAACCAGACCCTTTGGAAACCAAATTAGTCAAGGAGATAATTAAGAAGAAGGAAGAGGTGTTAGTTGTGGTGGTCCAAGAACCAGTTCAAGACAAGGAGTTAGTTATTGAAGTGAATAACAAAGAGGTGTTAGCTCAGCTTAATGATATGTCCATATAATATTTCCAAGACTCTTTATCCCTCCCTAAAGAACCATAAAATAGACCACTCAAGGTACCTAGTTGGAAGGACACTCTCTAAAGTTGCAAGCAAGGTGAACTTCTTCACCCTCCCACCATCTACCTTTTGGAGAAAGAACCTATTTTACAAAGGATAGAGGAAGAGCTTATAGTCTCAAGTGAGTCTTGAGAAGATGAGATAAGTGTGTATGAAGAATAAATATGTTTAGGAAACCCACTTCATCAAGGCAAGCAAAAATCAGGTTTGGAGCTAGATGGGCAATTTGATCTAGTTTTCACTTGGTCAAGTGAACTCCCATTATCTATGGAAGGTAAAGTTGATCAGTTTGAAAGCAGTGGCCATAAAGAAGACTATCAATATATTTTATCCTTATTTAAAGAGTAATATGACCTCCTAAGAGAGGTGCATGAAGAAGACAAGTCAATTTTCCATCCTTTACATCTTCAAATTAGACCTGATGCTAGTGTTGATCAAGAGGAGTAAGAGGATCAGAATGAGGTATGGTAACAGTTGCACCATGACTTCATGGACTAGGTAGAGGTTCTAAAGTAGTCTATAAATCCTCTAGATCATGAAAATGAACTTGAAAATCAGGTTATAGAGGTTGATCAGTCTCAAGATGAATTCTTCATTGAAGTTAGTATTGATGTCTTCAAGAATGAAGGAGAGTGGTCAGATTTAAAACCATAATAATATGACATTTTGAACCTTAGATGGGTTGGTGAAATTATGTTTGGATTATTATAAGGTGAGTATAACAATAATGGTGTTAAGGATGGTATTATCCCAAGTGACAAATAAAAAGCTACATTTTTGGATGATCTAGCATCCTTTTGTGCAATCTTGGATACCCAACCTTCACTCCTAAGACAATAAATTGATCAAATGGCTGCCAAGACAAATTATGAGCCTAATGAGCTCTTGAGGGCCAAAGTTATAGTCATAAATATGTTAGAATTCTCTCTCAGCTTTGAAGATATGCCAAGTGGAGAAATAGTAGTCCCTCTCTCAAATCAGATTCAGACCTTCTCCCTAGACATTTTTCATAGTGAAGATCATCATGGGATTAGTTTTGAGTCAACTCAAGAGTACTTCTACATTAGGGACATGTTTGTTCCAGTTGACCCTCATGAGAGGAATGATTCAATAAGCATAGTGTTTCATAGTAGAGTGTCTTTCATCATGTTCCTCTTCATGAAAGGAGTGATCCAAGAACCTTTCCTTTTGATCCAAGAGGAGGGTAAATCTTCAAGTTAGTTGTATATAGTAGTTGGTGTGTTTGCTTTCTCTAAATGCCTTTGGCACAGTTTGTTTGTACAATTAGTTTCCTTTGTTGTGTGCTTCAGAGATAATAGGTTATTATTAGTTTTAAAAGGTGTTTTAGAGGATGAAATTAGTTCAAATCAGATTCAAATCAATTGTTTGGATAGGTTGAGAGACTCCCCTACCCAATAGATAGACTAAGGCAACTAGTCTTTTGCATAGATAGGCATACAATCCTAGGAGGTCACTAGAAATGTTGGCCAAATTTGGACTACATATAAAAATTTTGATTAAATGTACTAGTCCATTCCAATAGGCCAATCCATTCTCTTCATAACTTTATGACTTTTCTCCTTTTGATCATGCTTTGGTGATGTAGTGTACCATCCTAAAGAGGTCTTGATAGGGTGTTGTGGATGATTCAGGATCTTATTTGAGTGAGAAACCTAATTTGGAATATATAAGGTTGTTTTTATGGTGAATAATTCTCAATATCATGAAATAATTGTATTGGTGACTCCATTTATCCATAAATGAGTAAATTTTGTGTTTTGCCCCCCTAAACCATGCATTTTCCCAAGCTTGGCACCATAGTTGTTTCAAGGTTGAATATGATCACAAGGTTTAAAGGTATAAAATTTGTAATGTGATATCATGGTATCTTAAACAATGTTAATAAAACACTTCCCAAGAGTTTTCATACATGTAAAGGTCAATAAATCCATTTTTTAGATTACTATGCCTAGAGAGCTAAGAGAGGCCTAGAGTATTAAAAGAGAGGGGGGTGATAGCAATACTTTCCTCAAGATTCAGGACCTTATATTTGTAGGATAGTTTTTGGAAAGGTTTATATCCATAAAGGGTTATAACTTAAGAACCATCATCAAAGCTAAAATCAGTTTTAAACCTTTCTTAAACCCTCGAAGCTTGGTTTTGAGAGGACTTTCACATTTTTTGAGATTTTTGATACAAAAAAAAGGATTTTTGAGATATTATGTTGCATATTTTACCTTTATAAACCTTCATCTATCAAATTTTTGGGGGTAAAAAGTGGAAAAGTGCAAGTTGACCGAATTCAGGGTTTTAGCATGCAAATGTAGACAATAAAAAAAGGCATTTTTGAGGAACTTAAATGGTTGAATGGTAAAATATAATGCTTTGAAAAGTTATATGGGTACTCAAATATTCCCAAAAAAATTAATGAGGTATTTATACCTCATAAATCCCAATATACACCTTTTTATTTCTCCCTATGTCTCATAGTTCACAATTTCTAAGTGTGTTGAGGACCCAAAAAATGAGTTTTGGGGCATCTAAAAGTATAATAAAGTTCTAAAATTTGGTAAATTTGGTTATAATTATTGGTTTTAAATATATATAATCTTTTTTTCTTAAATAATTAGTTTAATTACACATTATTTTTACACATTCATATGCCTGTCTGTTGAGGAGAACAAAAGGAGCTAGGGTGTGCATCAGGCCTAAATTGGTGTTTTTAGAGTTTTTAATGGATTTAATGATAAAAAAATGATTTTAATAGTTTTATTATTTATTACATGTCCTAATTAAAAAATAATTATATATTTAGACCCCATATATCTCAAGATATGGCATTTTCTCGCTTCTTAGTTTTCTTGTTTTTCGTAAGCATGAGAGAGCTAGTATGGAGCTCAAGAAGAAAATGGATGTTTTGAGTAAATGATTCATTTTTAAAAAAATTTGGATGCATTAAAAACTTAATATAAATCAAAATGTCCATGGTATGGTCCAATAATCATAGAGAGAGATTGAGAGAGAGGAAAACCAAGCTGTCATATCTCCATTAATGGAGTTCGTGCTCTAAACTAGGTATAAAGTGAAGTTTTTACAGGTTAAATGGGATATTTATTAGATTAAAGGTGCTCATTAGTATCCATAAGATCCATTATCATTATTTCATAACATTTATTAGTCCAAGAGATTCTCAATTTAGCCCAATTTATCATAAAGACACACCTAGACCTACTAAGCCTAGAAGGTGGCAGACCTTCTCAATTTATTTTAGAGAGCTCATAGGGGTATCAGAGGCTAAAATTATTATTGATAGAAGGTTATTCACCACATAAATATTATTGAGTATTTATATGGAGTTTTTAATCCCCAAGGCACACAAGGGAGGTCTAAAATCATTGTAAGATAAAGAGGGCTAGCATGCAGCTAAGGGGTGATTAGAGGTTTTTCACTTCAAGGAAAGTTATAGGCCATTTATATGAACTTATAAAGCATGTAAAAAATTTTCAAGGTTTAAACAAAGTTTCAAGACTCAGCTTTACCTCCTTGACTTATTTTTGGCACTAAAACTAGCCTTCTCAACTAGGCCTTCATAGGAAACTCAAGGGGTGCCTTCAAATGCTCATCACATGCTCCAAGGCTTGCATAGGGGTATAATATAATAGGATGAGGTGAAATTTTTCATTGAATACCAATTCCATGCATTAGGATAGAGAAAGAGTTCGTGTTCTTTATGAACAATTGTTAAGTCTAAAAAGCGCTCAAAACCCTTCCAAACCCTCTCTAATGGATAGATTGAATCCAAGCTTCTTAAAATGAATTATTATGCCCTAATCTCACCTTGAAGAAATTTGAAATAATGAAATATTTCCTATAATAATTTATTGGGTCTATTTTGAGAGAGAATTTAGTACGTATGGGTTATTTTGAGGCTCTTTTTGGCTATGTTTTTAAGCTTCTCAAAGATGTTCCAAAGGAGAAGATGTTTAAATGGTTTGTAGAGGTTTTCCTACCCTTTAAGTTTCATCCAATTTTATTATATTATCTGCTTAAATCCATCATGGCCTATTATAACTCAAAAAATTCAGTTTTAGTCCTCTAAAGAATAAATTATAGGTTTAGCCTTCATTAATGGAGCCTTAAGAAAAATTGTAGGTGTATTAGTGGCCATGAAATGACACAAAGAGATAATAAGACTTCCTCAAAATCCATATTCAAGTCTTTGGAGACTCCAACAAGCTTCTAGCTCATATGAAAGCTTCAGGGTGAAGGATCTCATGGTGGTGCAAGCTCCTAGAAGGTCTCTGATGGTGAAAGTGTAGGTTAAAGGAAATGTTTGAAGGTATAATGATGTTCAAAGGAGTAAAATGGATACATGAAATTAGACTCATTTCACTTTATGGTCTCCCAAGAAAAAGATGCTATCTTCACTAACCAATAGTGGTTAAGAGTGGCTTCTAGAAGACGTTAATGGTCAACTATGGCATGGGATGTAAGTGGGAAGAGTTAAGAGGAGTTGGAGAAGTTTTATAGGTAAAATGGATCATTACATGGAGATTCTAGAGGATTGAAGACCTTTTATCCAGGTGAGTAGAGAATGACATCATAAAGTCAAGTTGAAATTAGAACATAAATTGCTCTAATGTGTAAACTTGAGCCTTTTCAAGCCTTCTTGAAGCAACAAGGTGAAAGTGAAAAAAAAATTGAGGAGTTAAAGCATGGAAATAGGAGTCCCATCTCTCCTCCTACATTGGGATGAGTATTTTGAACACTTTCAAGTGGATACAAGTCTTTTTGAAACCCCTCTCCTTCTCTCTTTTCTTATTTAAGACCTCTCATTTTCTTGTTGAGAGGCATGATTCATGCTTTGGAAAGGGGAAACTCTATAAAAAAATTTAATGAGACAGCCTATTAAATTGAAAAAGATTGATTAAATTCTAATAAGATTAATTAATTTCTACTGTGCTTGCATCTTTATGTGTATTATGGTTTATTTGATGGGGATCATGTGGTGGGAGTCCTCCCCTTGATTTATGTCCTCTTCCTTCACCTTTTTGTATGATAACTTTGATTTTGCAAGTCTTGATTCATGTTTATCAATCATATGTCTGATGTATAATGTGAATGAATCCATTCCTTCATACTCTATCCCATTTCTACAAGATTTTTGAATAATTACTAATGCAAACTCATTTAGTGTTAGGGTTGTGTGAGTGGTAGGTATTTTGGTTTTAGTTGTGTGTATTTTAGTGTAGTTGAAGTATCATTATATTGTGCATCACCTTTATTTATGTTTTTATTTCTTCCTTTCCCCATTTTAAATCCTTTCCCAAGTCATAAAATTAGCTTACTAAGAGTTTAACTGGTACACATTGGGAACTAGCCCATAACCTAGAGGTTCAACCCCACAATAGGACACCCATAGCCTAGGGTTGTTCCCATTTTTTATATTTGTTGTAGTGAGCCTGAATAACCCTCTCCAAGAGTGAAAATTAATACTATAATAGTTTTTGACACACCTGATGGGACTACTACTACATTCTGCATCTTACTGAAAGGTACATGGTATTACCTTTCAATGCAATCAGCCTTTGGAGGCACATTTTAAAACACCAATGGTGACTCCACTATGAACATCAGCTGGCCAGGTAGCCTTAGTGCCTAGTTTTAGAATTTGGTATGTATAATCAAACATATTTTGTTCAATATGCTCATTCTCTACCTCAGCATCACACTTATAAAGATAACAATGTTTGTGTTCCCCCATGTGGATCTCAAGCAACATATCAGCCCTACCATGGCTCTTACCTATTTTTCACCCCTAAACATGACCAAAATTAGTCCCTTTGGTAACCAAATTAGTCAAGGTGAGCATTGAGAACAAGGAAGAGGTTTTAGTTGTGGTGGTCCAAGAACCAATTTAAGAAAAGGAATTAGTAGTTGAAGAGAATAATAAAGAGGTGTTAGCTCAGCTCCTAAAATAATTCCAAGACTCTTTCTCCCTCCCTTAAGAGCCACCAAAGATACCACTCATGGTACCTAGTTACAAGGATACTCTCTTAAGCTTAAAGCAAGGTGAACTTCTTCACCCTCCCACCATCTCCCTCTTGGAGAAAGAACCTATTTTATAAATGATAGAGGAAAATCTTGTAGTCTTAAGTGAGTCTCAATAATATGAGGTAAGTGTGTATGAGTAATAAATATTCATAGGCAACCCACTTCATCAAAGCAAGAAAAAATTAGGTTTAGAGCTAGATAGGCAAGTTAAACTAGTTTTCACTTGGTCAAGTGAATTCCCATTATCTGTAGAAGGTAAAGTTGATCAGTTTACAAGAAGTGGCCATAAAGAAGACTATCAAGATATTATAGCCTTAGTTAAATAGCAATATGACCCCCTAAGTGAGGTGGGTGAAGAAGACAAGTTAAGTTGTCATCTTTTAGAGCTTGAAATTAGACCTGATGTTAGTGTTGATCAAGATGAGTAAGACGATCAAAATGAAGTATGGCAATAGTTTTACCATGACTTCATGGAATAGGTATAGGTTCTAAACCAATTTATAACTCCTTTAGAGCATGAAAATGAACTTGAAAATTAGGTTATAGAGGATAACTAGTCCTATGATGAATTTTTTGTTAAGGGCATTATTGATGTCTTCAAGAATGAAGGAAAGTGGTCAGATTTAGAACCACAATAATATGACATTTTTAACCTTAGATGGGTTGGTGAGATTTTGTATGGCTTATTCCAAGGTAATCAAAGCAAGAATGGTGTTATGGATGGCATTAAACCATGTGACCAAGAGGAAGTTATTTTTTTGGATGATCTAGAATCCTTTTATGCAAACTTGGACACCCAACCTTCACTCCTAAGTCAATAAATTGATTAAATGGCTGCCAAGATAAAGTATTATCCTAATAATCTCTTGAGAGACAAGGTTGTGGTCATAAATATGTTGGAATGCTCTCTTAGATTTGAAGAGACACCAAGTGGAGAGATAGGAGTCATTCTCCCAAATAAAATTGAGACCTTCTCCCAAGATATTTTTCACATTGAATATCATCATGGGATAAGTTTTGAGTCATATCAAGAGTACTTATACATTAGGGACATGTTTGTTCTAGTTGACCCTTATGAAAGGCATGATTTAGAAAGCATAGTGTTTCATAAGTAAAGTGTCTTTCATCATGTTCCTCTTAATGAAGGGAGTGATCCAATAACCTTTCTCTTTGATATAGGAGGAGGGTAAATATTCATGTTATTTTTATATAGTATTTGGTGTGTTTGCTTTCTCTAAGTGCTTTTGGCATAGTTTATTTATAAAATTGGTTTCCTTTGTTGTGTGATATGTAGGTATCAGGTTGTTATCAAATTTTAGAGATATTTTAGAGGATGAAATTAGTGAAAATTAGACTCAAATCAGTTAGTTGGATAGGTTGAGATACTCCCTTTCCTAATGGATAGACTAAGGCAACTAGTCTTTTACATAGACAGGTATGCAATCCCAGGAGGTTACCAAAAATGTTGGCTAAAATTAGCCTACATATAAAAAAATTATTTACATGTACTAGGTCATTACAATATGATAATTAGTTCTCTTCTTGACTTTATGAATTGATGACTTGTCTCCTTCTAATCATGTGTTGATGATGTAGTGTACCATCCTAGAGAGGTCTTGGCAGGGTGTTGTAGATGATTCAGGAGCTTATTTCAATGAGAAACCCAATTGGGAATAGATAAGGTTTTTTGGATTTTGAATCATGCTCAATATCATTAAATAATTATATTGGAGACTCCAATTAGCCCTCAACGAGGAAATTTTGTGTTTTACCCACCTAAACCATGCATTTTCCCAAGCTTAGCACCATAGTTGTTTCAAGGTTTGCATATGATAAAAAGGTTTAAATGTCTAAAAATTTTCATGGGACATCATACTAGCTTCACCAAGGTTAATAAAACATGTATAAATATTTTTCATACATGTAAAGGTCAAAAAATCCATTTTTTAGTTTTCTAGGACTAAAGAGCTAAGATAGGCCTAGAATGCCAAAAGAGAGCGGGGTGACAATAGTAATTTAATTGAGATTCAAGACTTTAAATTTATATGATATTTTTATGAATGGGATATCTCCATAAACCTCTCTTATTTTTCTTATTTCATCCCTAGAACTTAATAACCATCATTAAAGCCAAAATCAGTTTTAAACCCTTAAAGTTTGGTTTTGAGAGAAATTTCAATTTTTTTAATATTTTTGATATAAAAAAATGGTGTTTGATATATTATGTGTCATACTTGAACTTTATAAACATTACTCCATCAAATTTTAGAGGCAAAAAGTTGAAAAGTGCAAGTTGGCCAAATTCAAGGGTTTGACATACAAATGTAGACAGTCAAAAAAGGAACTTTTGAGGAACTTAAAGGGTTGAATGGTTAAATATAATTATTGGATAAGTTATATGGGTACATAAATGTTCAAAAAAAATAATGGGGTATTTATACCTATAAATCTCAAGAAATGACTTATTATTTCTCCCTATCATCATTTATAATTTGTGAGTGTGCTCCAGAGTGAAAAAATGACTTTTGGGGAATCTAGAGGTACAATCAAGTTCTAAAATTTTGTATAGTTGGTGATACTGATTGTTTTTATCTATATGTAATATTTTTTTTTTAAAATAATTAGTTTAATTAACCACTTTTTTTTACACATTCCTATGCCTATCTGTTGAGGAGAACATGGAGCTAGGGTGTGCATCAGGCCTAAATTGGTGTTTTCAAAGTTTTTATTTGATTTAATGATGAAAAAAAATATTTTAATAGTTTTATTAGTTATTAAATGTCCCAATTAAAAAATAATTATATCTTGAGACCCCATATATCTCAAGATATGGCTTTTTCTCGCTTCCTAGTTTTCTTATTTCTCACAAGCATGAGAGAGCTAGTATGGAGTTCAAGAAGAAAATGGATGTTTTGAGTGCATGATGAATTTTAAAACATGTTGGTATGCCTTTAAAAATTTAATATACATCACAATCTCCATGGTATGGTCCAATATTGATATAGAGAGATCAAGAGAGAGGAAAACCAAGTTGTTATATCTCCATTAATGGAAACCATGCTCAAAACTAGGTCTAAAAGTGAAGTTGTAGGGGTAAAATGGGATATTTATGGGATGAAATGTGTTAATAAGTATCTCTAAGATCAATTATCATGATTTTATCACGTTGATCAGGCTAAGAGAGGCTCAGTTTAGCCCAATTTAGCATAAAGACACACCTACACCTACTAAGGCCAGAAGATTGCAGACCTTCTCAAGCTATTTCAGGGAGATCCTAAGGGTATCAGAGGCTGAGATTAGTTTTTATGTAAGGTTATTCCACATAAAAACATTCTTTAGTATTTATAGGGATTTTTTAATCCCTAAGGCACATAAAGGAGGTCTAAAACCATTGCAAGATAAAAAGGGCTAGTGGGTAACTAAGGGGTGATTAGAGTTTTTTCACTTCAAGGCAAGGTACGGGCCATGGATATGAACTTAAAAAGAATTTAAAAAGTCTTCCAAGGTTTCAAAAAAAAATTAGGACTTCACTTTACCTCTTTGACTTAGTTTTGCACTAAAACTAGCCTTCTTGACTAGGCCTTCTCAAGGAGCTCAAGGGGTACCTTTAGATGCTTGTCACAATATTCAAGGTTTTCATATGGGTATAATATTATATTAGGAGATGTATATGGTAATTTAATACCAATTAAATTCATTAGGAGAGATAAATAGGTAATGTTCTTTGTGAACAATCATTAAGACTAAAAAGTGCTCAAAACCCTTCCAAACCCTCTCTAGTGGATGGATTGGCTCAAAGCTTCTTCAAATGAATTATTAAGCCCTCATTTCACATTTAATAAATCTAAAATAATTAAATATCCCATTTAATATTTGTTAGGTCTATTTTGAGAGAGAATTTAATATGTATGGGCTATTGTGAGGCTCTTTTTGGCTATTTTTGCAAGCTTCTAAAATTTATTCAAAAGGAGAAGATGTTTAAATGGTTTGTAGAGGTTCTCCTACCCCTGAAGTGTCATAAAATTGTCTTATATGATCTCCTTAAATCCATCATGGCCTGTTAGCACTCATAAAATTAATTTTTGGGCCTCTAAAGAAAAAATTGCAAGTTTGGCCTCCATTAATGGAGCCTTGAGAAAATTTGCATGTGTATTAGTGGCCATGGAATGACCCAAAGAGATAATAATACCTCCTAAAAATCCATATTAAAGTATTTGGAGACTCCAACAAGCTTATAAATCATAGGTAAGCTTCAAGGTGAAGGATCTCATGGTGGTACAAGCTCCTAAGAGGTCTTCGATTGTGAAAGTGTAGGTTAAAAGAAATGTTTACAAGTTTAATGGTTTCAAAAGGATGAAAAGGGATCCATATCAACATGAAATTAGACTCATTTCAATTTATGGTCTCCTAATCAAAATATGCTATCTTCACTAACCACTAGTGGTCAAGGGTGGCTTCTAGAAGATGTTAATGGTCAAGTATGGTGTGGGATACAAGTGGGGAGAGTTGAGAGGAGTTGGAGAAGTCTTATAGGTAAAATGGAGCATTAGATGGAGCTCATAGAGGATTGAAGACCTTATTTCCAAGTGAGTAGAGAATGACATCATTAATTCAAGTTTAAATTAGAATATAAAGTGCTCTAATGTGAAAACCTGAGCCTTTTCAATCCTTTTTAAAGCAAAAAGGTGCAATTAAAATCCAAATTAAGGAGCTAAAGCATGGAAATAGGAACCTCATATCTCCTCCTAGTTGGTATGTGTAGTTTGAACACTTTCAAGTGGATTCAAATCTTTTTTTAACCCTTATACCCCTCTTCTTATTTGTTTTACTTTTTAAGACCTCTCATTTTCTTATTGGGAGGCATGTTTCATGCTTTGGCAAGGGAAAACTCTACCAAATTTTGTAATGAGATATATTTTTGAAGTGAATAATATTTATTACCTTATACTATTCTTGCATATTTTTGTGTATTATAGTTTATTTGATGAGGATCATGTGGTGGGAGTTTTCCCCTTGATTTTTATCCTCTCCCTTCACCTTTGTGTATGATAGCTTTGATTTTGTAGGTCTTGAGTCATGTTTATCAGTCATAGGTATAATGTATAATGTGAATGTTCCCATTCCTTCATATTCTATCCCATTTCTACAATCTTTCTAAATAATTACTTGTACAAACTCAACTAGTATTAGGGTTGTGTGAGTGGTAGGTCTTTTGGTTTCAGTTGTGTGTGTTTTAGTGAAGTTAAAGTATCATTATATGGTGTATCACCTATATTTATATTTTTATTTATCCCTTTCCCCATTATAAACCCTTTCCTAAGTCATATAATCAGCTTCCTAAGAGCTTAACTAGTACACCTAGGGAGTTATCCCATAACCAATAGGTTCAACCCCATAATATGACACCCACAGCCTGAGGTTGTTCTCATTTTGTAGCTTAGTTGGAGAGAACTTGAAGAAACCTCTCCAAAGTTGTAAATTAATATTAAAATAGTTACCAATAATGGGTAACTATGTTAAACATATTCATGTGACTTTGGTGAAGGTTAGGTACCTTCATGTTAAATCTAACACTTGTTAGGAAATAGATGAAATATAACCAAACATGATTACACATATGATGGGATTACCTTAGTCATGTAGATATCTCAGAGAGTGAGCACAAGCTTAGTAAACCAACCCTTAGGTTTCTCTACTTGAGCGATCATTATAATTAACTAACTTTGGATTTTCTTGGAACACATGCCTAGACTACTTTTATTTGAGTACTCATGTTAGCATAAGTTCTACATTGTGTTTCATGTATGTGTACCTTTCTAGATTATAGTGGTGTGATATCCTATGATGTAGCTTTTGATTTATAGTGATCCATTTTATTTATATTTAAAATAAGACTTTTTATATCTCATTTTAACCTTAGACACCATTAGAGACTCGCTCAATAGATGGAGCTTCTCTTAACAATGTAAGTCAAATATTTTTGATACTTTGACTTCATTAGAACAAGAGATTATAATTTCTTCATCACACTTGAATATTATTTGTGTCATCATATGGAAGTTATTGGGTAAGCACATGCACCTTTCAATGTTATAGGTTTTGATTAATATCCTTTAGATGTGTCATTATTTTTAGTAGATGGCGAGAGCTTGTAAACTCACTTGAGTTATATTAGTTACCTTGTTGGCTTAGAAAACCAACCCTCTTTAGGTAATGATGTCTCATGGAGGATGCCATCATAATTTCATAGAGAACTACATTATATCCTAATTATATGGAATGGATATGTAGGATGCCCAAGTTATGGTGGGGGAATCAGGTATAGGTTCTTAAGATATGCTATGGGTGATTTTCATCTTCCTTTATGCTAGGTTCATACATTGTTATTTGGATTAACTATATATAATATTACTTAAAGTTTTAGTTTGATCATTTTGTAGTTGTTATCAACCATTTTAATTTAAATTTGGCTATTTTTATTGTCTTGCATGCCTTGAGAGTAGAGTTGTATAGTGTTAATTTAAAATCTCCCTTGGTGAGCCTTAAAGTGATAACCTTATGTTAAAGTGATTATTGTTTTGGATTGCTTTATTTCCCTTGAGTGTGTTGATCAAGTTTTGTGTGAATAGTTTATCGATCCTTTAAATTAATAAATTATAATTTAGTACTTCTTGGTAATATGACTTACCTTTATTCATTAATTAGGAAATTAATAAGTGATTTATATAATCACATTGATCTTAAACTCATACGCTTGTATTTTGATCCTAAAGAGACCTCATTATGGCAATAAAATGTATTAGATAAATCTATGTGTGTCACTTTAGATGATATTTTGTGATTATGTAGCACCTCAATCTTATACACTTGACAAACTTAGACCTTGGTTTTTTTATCTTAGTTCTACACATGCCTTACTTTTACAAGCCTCACATATGCTCTATCTTGTGCCCCTTAGCCTATCTTTTAGTCTGACCAATATTATATTTATGACACATATATTTTATCATTCTCATAATTATTAATATATACTTATCTTACACCTCTACAATTTATGATCTTATACATGTTTTACTACTCCCTAGACACTAACATTCAGGATAGATAATAACATCGATGTCATTGTCCTACCCTGATACAAGTGTCCAATGCCATAAAGTAATCTAATTTACAAATTAAATATATCATAATGGTTATCCAAAGTGCTAAAATACAAGTTATTACTCCAAAATAATTGATATAAATACAAGATCAACCCTCAATCATTCCTCACCTAGAAATCAAATCAAAGAGACTAAGGCACATATAAATAGCATTCTATCATGAATTCAATTGATTTAAGATTCCCCATTTCCACACAAGTCATAGGTACAACACATTTATAGCTCTAAAGTACTAAAATAGTAGTTATGATGTAGTATTTACCAAGTTATAAGATAGGTCATTGGTGCACTTGTTTTACACACAAGTCAACACATATGGGATAACTAAATGAGTCTAAGGCCCTCTTCTAGAGTATTGGTTATGTATGCAATTGCCTTTGATAGTGTGGTTATTATATGTTATTTCAACATTATATGCCCACTAACCTATTTTTATCTAAGGTCACATTAAAGATGGAAAGATAGGGTTTTGCCATTTCATAAGGAGTGACAATCTATGACCTAGATTTGAATTCACCATAACAAAGGTGAATCCAAACCCAAAATCATTTAGGTGGTTATACCCTATTTCACCAAATATTCCAATCAAGACACTATCATCAAACTTAGATAGTAGTATTGACACAACAATCCAAGGCTAACATAATTATCCAAGTAGCTAGAGACACCAGATCTAGAATTTAAAAATTGTTCTAGAACTATCTTCTCATTTGGTTTCAACTTGTTCTAGATCTAGATCTACATTAGCATCAAAACAAGATAAGTACATCACTTCTTTGTCATTTTTATATCTAGCATAGTTTTACTTTCCATTAAAAGCTTATCTCAGTTTATTAAATTTAGTCTATGATATATTTGAGCTTAGCATTTTAATAGTTCATTATAGATCAAATATTCACCCTTGTGCCCTATCATTTATATATTCTTAACCCTATCTACCCAATATTATCCACATCCAAATTAAGGTTAAAGATTTGGTGAGCTTGATGCGAATTTAATTTTTTTTATTCCTAATGTTTTAAACCAACTAGGGTTTTAGATTGTGGTACATTTTAATTTCCTATTAGTATTATTTTGTATACAACCTATGCATAGCCCTATATTTGGGGGTGTGTCTATTTAACATATTGAGTTTTCCCTCAACCCATCCTATATCTCTCAATCATAATCAAAATAAATAAGGCTTGGGGTATTCAAAAAAAATCATGGATCACCAAGAACCTATCAATGAATTAAACATTAAAGTCCATATGGATACATGTAAAAATTAGGAACCATCACAAGAGGAAATAATGTTATAAAAAATTTAAGAGAATCAAACAATCAAGCTCCCTTTGTTTATTTATACTCATCACATGAAAAATATGGATATAATATCAAATCAAGGAATAAGTACAATAAGTAAAATTGATGAGCATATAAATGTTCATCCTTATATACCTCCATTTTCATTAAACATATTGGATCAATCATATGAGAACCAAGTTCCATTACATAGTGGGGAGTCTTATCAAAAGGATTAACAACAAATTTTACAAATCATAACATAACAAGATATTACTAATACTATTGTGTCCATGTTATTGGAATATAATATGATTCTTTACCTTCTACTCAACATAGATCAAACAATCATCTTCTTCCTCAATTAAGATTGTCATATTATAATTACCATTGGATCATAGTCTATGATGCAGGTCAATGTGGGGATTTAAAGGATAAAATTCAAGAATACAAGAGTGTGGGACAAATATAATTTTTGTCCCCACAACAAATCAAGTCCAATATTTCATAACTTTCTAAACAAGACCCACATTAAAACCCACCTACATGTGGACATATAACAGTTTCTAGAAATATTGATGGTTATGTTGTACATATATTCTAATTGGCACATAATGGGATACACTTTGTATAAGGATGTTTTTTGAATAAATGGGACATCATATGAATGACCTAAATAAATCTCCATTAAATCCAAGCTCCCTTAGATACATACTTCTACCTATAGCATGTGGACCAAAGATTGTATATTTTATGATATGGGTAACAAATTCAAAACCAAATTTCACTTTGTATCTTGGTCAATCTTAGTTGGTTGATATAGAATCAAAGCTCAATATGAAAAACATGTGTCTTACATTCAATTTCTAGATATAAAAATATGTGTTCCATTTGATGGGTACATTTATAAATCTATAATAACAAAAGATTGAATACATTTACCAAAATGCATCACATCATATGCTATGATTAGTCATAAGACACATTGTCATATGAATGACAAAATTAAATTACTAGATAGTCCTTTGCATTATGATTGGGAAAATGGTTCATTATTTACACTCAAATTGGTAAAGTGGATAGTCTTTCCATTTTCAAAAAATTCCAAAAATACCAAAAAAAATATCAAAACATTCAAACATATAAAAACATTTTTTAGTGCCTACATGTTCTATTGGCTCCTTAGAATCTATGTGTTAGTTCTATTTTGAGGGATAGCATATTATTTATTTATACATACATAGATACATAATTTTATGCACTTATGGACATTGGGGGCATCCATCTTCTATGATCTTGATACACACAAGTTATATGATTTGATGATCACTTTACATTATCATATTTGAGTTTACATATGTATTTACACAAGCCTTATCCATTCTTATATCTTATAAATGGTATTTGATATGCTATGCACTTTAAAAAAATTAAACATTTGATCCATGTGCTCCTACGATATGTTTATATCAGTTGTTTATAATTTTCCTTTATACACTTCCTTGAGTGTTTTGCCTTGCTATTAGCTTGCATGTTTGACCATTTGAAAATGCCCCATTATATGCAGCCTTTGTACTTATGTTTTCCTTATTTGACATTTTAATATGTCATTGCTTATTATATGGACACTTGAATATATTATTACTTAATTTTTGGACATTTGACTATGTCATGTCTATTTGATTTTATAGCATTTGAATATGTCCCATATTTATGGTCTCCTAAAAATCTTTGTTTGTTGACTTGATTTTGAGTTGTATTGTGTGTGTGCTTGTTTTCTTTTTGATCTTGTAATAATAATATATAGAAATTTCCATGATTTTTATCATGTATCTAAGGCCTACATGCGATCGCATTGGTTAGATGTGCTTCAAAGATACATTTACCTATGTAAATTTGTTTACGTGCTACATGGTTTAGTCATAGAATATACAATTATATGGGTATCATCTTCTTATGAGATGAGGTAACTACTAGGTATTATTTTTCCCTCACCTCAAAGGGGGGGTATTTTAGTGGGGGCATGTCATATGGAAATGGATTCCACACATTCATAGTTTTTAGATTACATTTGGGCCATACTTTAGAATCATGTTCTCTACACTCATTCATTATTTGGTACTTATATTAGTTTGAAAATTTAGTGGGGGCATGTCATATGGACATGGTTTCCACACATTCACAATTTTTAGATTTAGTGGGGGCATATTTTGGAAACATTCCTTGCATTGGTACTTATATCCTTTTTTAGATTTCTCTGTGTATAGTGATGGCTTGCTTTGGAATCATTTCCTCAACACTTACACAGTTATCTTAATTGGAAAAATCACATAATTATATGATTCAGATTCACAATTATGGTATAATTTAATATATTGTTATTGTTTTTATATACATTTTTAGTATGAGACATATCTAAGGTGCTTAAGTTATGCAAATGTGCCTAATATTAAATAATATATATCAATTTGAGATTTCAAAACCATTACATGGACTGATACCCTATGGAATTTTATAGACTTTATTAAACCAATCTACTATAGTAGTTTGTTTACCTTTTGGTATGGTTGAGGTAATCAAATCACTTAATCTTGACAAGTTTTTAGGTTAGATCAGATTGTACCAACTCACCTCACTAGGTTATAAGTATCATGGGGTTACATGATTTAGCTAATATCAACTACCAAGATGTAACTCACTTTTGATCCAAGTTTGGGGGCAGCTCTCTCTCTCTCTCTCTCTCTCTCTCTCTCTCTCTCTCTCTCTCTCTCTCTCTCTCTCTCTCTCTCTCTCTCTCTCTCTCTCTCTCTCTCTCTCTCTCTCTCTCTCTCTCTCTCTCTCTCTCTCTCTCTCTCTCTCCTTAGATATAACACTTTAAATATTTATCCTAATCTTAGTTTTAAATCCTTATAATGATACATCTTTTACAAATTAATTTGTTAATAGGCAAGGCAATTACATCGACACACAGGTGTACTCCTAAACCTTCCTCTTTCAATTTCGATTTATTTTAAGTAATATTAACCCATATTATATGCACTAATTTTGCACTATAATGTGTTTTTTATCACCAAATCTTGCACCCTAGAAGAGAGTTTTCAATCCTATTCCAAATTTGGGAAACATGGGAACACTTCTAGGTATGTAGGTGTACTTATAGTAGAATTGAGCCTATAGATTTAAAGGGCTAGCTCCCTGAATGTATCTTGTAAATATTATCACTTATCTAATTATGGGGGAAAAGGGTTATAAATTGCATGAAATGAAATTATTCTAAAAGGGTGATGCACCAAGATGTTTTCCACAAGATTATCATACTCTATCACAAAGAGACAAGGTGTACAACAATAGTCTAAGAGTCCTAGAATGCACTAGCATTAGTGTTTTGATATGAAGATGAGATTCAAAAACAATTTCTAAGGAAAATAAGACCAAAGATCAGTTATAGATAATAAGGATCATTATACACTTAAGATATATTCATATACTTTACTACACTTCATATGACCTACTAGTCTAAAATCACTTGCATCAAACATGGAAGGACTGAGAGAAAGTGAGGATAGATGAATATCTCTTAACTATTCACTATACATCTCTTTACACACTTTAACAAGATGATTTACAAACTCAAACCAAATTACATTTATTACTCTAAGGTAAATTACAATATTAAAACTAGTAAGACTTTACCATACATGGTGTGGTATTAGATTACAAAGGCTAAAAGGTAGCTACTTATAGAACTTTAGAGAGAGGAGAAAATAAAGAAGTTCAAGAGTCATTAGAACACATGTCCAAGCATGAGAACTAGTTATGTTGTAGGTATAACTAAGTGTGAAATAAACCATGAATGCCTCTTAAGACAAATGTCCATATAAGTCATGATAAACTCTCCAAAATGGTGTAGAGATTCATTATCTAGCCTTCATGAAACTAATTTCATCATGGATCATCTTCTCAAGCATTTGAAACTGAACTAGGAGAGTTAACACATATGTTATGGCAGTCACAGATGTTTTCCAAGTTGTTAGATATATTCTATAAATTTAATTTACCATCTTCAGTCACTTATTTATTTCTTGGACTTCATTATTTACATCTAGAAGTCATTATTTATCTTTAGTCTTTGACTGAGATTTCATGATGCCATATGAGTTCAAAGATATTACTTTGTTATAAAGTCCTTTAATCCCATGTAGTAACCCATGTGGACTTCCTTGCCACATTATTTTTTCCATTATATAATTTACTCTATCATCATTTGAACATGTAACCCATCTTGTCCATCTGGATTCTAGTTGACCCCTCCTAGAGTTTCTCTACTTTGAATTTTGACATTGGCCATCGATCACTCCCCTGAGGTCTTGAGATTATGATAGTTGGCAATATTGCATTTGATCTGAGCTCCTTAACCTATTGAACTTTCTCAAACTATTGGATCTATATGTATGATTGAACACAAATCATAGATCATGATATAATTACTTAAGTGATTCAATCCTAAGATTCATTGACATTTTGAATCTATTCACACCATTGATCTACTTTTTCATGATTAAATACACACCATAGATATTTGGGACACATTGATACTATCAGAACATCCACTCTATTGATCTTGGTGTATGATGTAATTTTGACCATTGTATTTAGATCAATTTGAACCCAAATGGCTATTTATCATGGCTGAAATTTGATGTTTTCACTCCTATCATTTGACATTTACACGACCATATTTGACATCTATGCGATTGTCAAAATTTTACCCCCAATGATTATTTTTCATGACTTAAATTTGACATCTACATGATTTTTAATGATGTATGAGAGACCATCAATGATGTCTGCATGACCATCACTTTTTGAAATCCAAAGGTTTTCTATTTAAGCTTTATTTTGATGTCTATTGAACTATCAATGACGTCTGCAAGATCATCAATGATGTTTGCGAGACCACCAATTTTTGAATACCAATGATTTTGACTTGGGCTTATTTTTGATGTTTTTATGAATGTCATACTCTACTAGATCAACTTTTCTTAAAACAATTCAATTATATCAAATCTTTTGTTATAGGTAATTTCCTTGAGCTCTTTGTCTTTGGGACAATTTCTTCTTAAGAATGATGGCTTCATAATTTTTGTATCAACCAATTTTATTAAAATAATATGGGTCATCAGGCTTTATGTTTCAAATATTTTTTCTACAATTTAATGTTCTTAGCCTTTTATATTAGACAATTTGTCTAAAGTAAATTAGACTTGGCTCTTTTATTACAAACAAAATGTCTAAAAAAAACAAACCTTCAGGCTTTTTGCATTGGACTATTTTTCTTGGACACTTTGTCTGAAATAATTGTCTTTAAGAAAATGTTGTTAGAATAATAAATACTTATGCTTTGGACATTTTTCCTAAAATAAATAGGTCTTCAAGATTTTTATTATGGACAAAATGTCTGACGAGTCTCCAACTCTTAGCTATAAACCTAAAAGAAATTTAAACTTGTTCTAACAATTATCGCTTAATATTGTGAAGGCTCTGATGAAATTTTTAGGCTTATGCAAACCTATTTCATGCTTTGACTACTTGAACACTGTAAAAACCTACCACTTTCATATATGATTCTAAAATGACCCATAAGATATAAAATGATGCAAGGACTAGACTAGATGATGACCAAAGCTAGAATGGCATATGAAATGACCTCAAATAAAACTATGCAACACCCTATGATGTTATAATCAGACCCCATTTAAGATTTTTACTATAGGGGGGGTTGATCCATTTTAAATTGTGGTGAAAATGGTCAACATTGCCCTTGGTTATAGGTCAATTACTAGAAAAGTATTCAAATTCAACTCAAGAAAAGATAAGGTGTGCATATACACCCAAGTACTTATTCATTTCCTTTAAACTAGTAATTTCATTATTTATTAAATGGGTGTAAATGTAGATGATATTTTGTTATTACATAGCATATCAGTCTTGTACACTTGGAAAACTCAGATCTTGGTTATTCCTCTTAGTTTTACATGTCTTGATTCCACGAGCCTCGTAACTACTCTATATTATGCCCATTGGCCTATCTCTTAATCTAACTATTCCTTTATTAATGTCATAGACATTTTTTCTTTCCTAGAATGCTTAAAATATACTTATCTTACATCTCTGTAAGTTATGATCCTATACCTATTTTGTTACTCCCTTGACACTAATATATGAGATAAATAGTAGTGTTGATGTTATTGTCATGTCCCAATGTAAGTGTCTAGTGCCCTAAAGTCATCCAATTTGTAAATTAGATGTATCCTAATGGTTGGCCTAAGTTATTTAATGTGAGTTATTACTCTAAAGGGATTGATACAAATACAATATCAACCCTCATTCATTCCTCACCTAACATTTAGACCAAAGAGACCAAGGCACTTATCAAAAGCACTATGTCAAAAAATCAATTGATCAAAGATTCCCTTTTTCCACACCAATCATAGGTACATCACATCTACAGGTCTAAAGTACTAAAGGAGAGATCATAATGCCTTATTTTCCAAGTTACAAGCTAGGTCATTGTTGTACTTATTTTATACACATTGTATGATTCACACACAAGCCAACACATAGGGTATAATTACATGAGTCTAAGGCCTTGTTATATAGTATTGGCTATGTAGATAGTGCCTTTTGACTATGAGGTCATTATGGGTTAGCTCGACACCATGTGCCCACTAATCCATTTTTCTCTAAGGTCACATTAAATATGGAAACATAGGGTTTTACCATTTCAAAAGGAGTGATAATCCATGACTTAGATTTGAATGCACCAAAGTGAAGGCAAAACCAAACCCAAATCCATCCAAGTGGTTGAATATTGTTTCACTAAATATTATGTATAGGACACTATCATCAGACTCAAATAGTAGCATCAACATAACCATCCAAGACTAATGTGACTGTCTAAATAACCAAAGGTACCAGATCTAGAATCTAAAAATTGTTTTAGAACTATCTTCTCACCTGCTTTTAGCATGTTTTAGATCCATATTTGTATTATCATCATAATAAGATAATTACATCACTTCTTTATCATTTTTATATCTAGCATAATTGTACTTCATTAATAGCTTAACTTAATTTAATAAATTTAGTATATCGTATGTCTAAGTTTAGCCTTTAATTAGCCTACTATAGATTTGATATTCACCCTTGTGCCCTATCATATATATACTCTTAACCATGTCTACCCAAGATGATCCACATCCAAATTAGGTTTAAATAGTCACATTTCAATTATCCATTGAATCAAAATAGTTAAAAATTAATCAACCATATTGAATAAGTAAACATCATTGAAATAAGTTTTAAAAAATTACATGGGTTTTGAGACAAAATTTTAGGCATGACATTTTAGTATTAGAGCATGGGTTCATCACTAAGAACTCTAAGAATATTGGTATAGTTGGTTTAAGTTATCTTTCATAAAAAATAAAAATATATCATGTACTTTTAGTTTATGTGGAATGATCCATGAGACTATTCTATATAGAGGTACTATAGAAGTTATGATTCTTAAGTGATCAGATATAGAAACATATATATTTCCATGAGATATTATTTTAGCATTGGGTGTTAAGTGTGGAATGGCCACTTATTATTCCTTTTTTGACTTTAGTAGTTTAAAATGGTTTTCAACATTGTCTTTAGGGATGACATAGATATATGGGTTGGACCGATGAGGGTTTTCAACAATATCATTTGGGATGACATGTATACATTGACTATACTGATGAGGCTACCACGATCCTTGTGTATCTCAATTAAAATTTTGATATCATGTTGTGATGTGGTTGTGAATCAATGTAAATAATGTATCTCAGGCCAAACATTTGTACCCTTAACTTTTTTAGTTGTTTATATACATGTGTAATTATAACATATTATGTAAACCCCCACATCATTGTACATATAACAAAGCTCATAAATAATATATCCTCTCTATGTAAACAACATTATTGTGTGATTGTGATGTGTATGTTATTATGTAAATATAATAATTATGTTATTGAGATAAGCCATAAATTTTGTGAATGTCAATATGGTGGTGATGTATTTGGTGTGTAAATGTTGTGTAAATTATTTTTCATCCATTATAACATATAATGTATAAAATAAATTATTGTGATGAAATAATGTGTTGTATTATGTGACCCTGCATCATTGCTCTAGTATTTGATTACTGATAGAAATATGGAATTTAAGGGAGGAATATAACTATATTTATAATGGTTTAAACTAGATTACAGGCTAGTAAGTGGATCTTCTCATAAGTTTAAAACCCACTTTTCTCTTTTACATGATGTAGTTTCTTGATTATTTTAAGTGTGTGCACCATGAATGCCTTGGGCACCATGGGATTTTTGAGCATAATGGTCATATTATAAATGATGTATTCCTCCACTTAGACCTTAGTGGTTGCTGAAAGGGAAATTCTTGTGATTTACATAATATATCCTTGTGAACTTTTAGGGAGACATATGCAGAGTGATGGTTTTCTCTTACCTCTAGGAAGTAATCAAATCTTATATTTATTCCTTCTACCCTTGGGTATTTCTTAGATATATAGTGATCTAAAACTCAAAATTCTTGGTTCAATAATATTTTAAGAACACAGAAATAATAATGTTATCTCTGAGAAGAGATGTTTTATTGCTCAAAATTACCGATATAACATATGCCTATCTCTGGGAAGAGATGTATATTTTCCTTTTTGGGATACATATATATTTATACCTATTTTTGAAGGTATGAGGAGGAAGTGGAAGGTCACCAATATTGAGGGAGATGAAATGGTTTGACTTCCATGAATTACAACATAGAATTCAAGAAATTACTATTTTTAAAAACTTACTATTTTTAGATTTCACTACTAAAATTGAAATTTAGGGAACTTCCATTTGGTTTTTAGGGGTAAAAACCCACCAAGTGAATCTCATGCCATCTCATGACATTCCCCTCATTTTTATGTTTCCAATGGTTCAAACAGGGAATCAAACAGAGCTATGGTGCAAAATTTATGGCTACCAAAAGTTCTACCACCAATTGGGGTATGACCATTGCCCAAATTTTTACCTAACGTGTTTCCTAGATCATTTCCTAAAGTGTTATCTAGATCATTCCTCCCTCCTTGATAATTAATGGTCCCCATTATGTCAATATTCATCATCAAGTGTGGCAGTTTTGTCTTGATCTGATTCATTGTGAGCCAACACCTTGGTGGCTAATCTTGCCTCTCTTGACCACTAGATAAAGTGGAATAGAGCACCCTCTTGTTTTATTATCTAAGCATCTAAAATATAATCTTCATCTATTAGATAAAAATTTTGTGGACCAAGCTCACCAATTTCTAGTTGTTCCACTATGATTGAAGTGTTCAATAGAAGTGGATGATATGGAATGGCTACATCATTTGGTGTCATGGGTTAGAACTCGATGCATACTTGGAATGGATTATGATTTGTGGAGCTGTACAGTTCCTAATTTTTCACCATTTTTTTTTACCATCATTCTATGGATGGAAGGCCATGAACTTCTTTAGCTTGGTATCCATTTTCTTTTATTATTGTGTTGATTGTGTAGTTAGGGATGCAACATTAGCCCTTTTTGGATTTTTGTGGCTTGACCACCATGAGAATGAATTTATTAGCACTAATCAAGGAGATAGATGTGGAAGTTGGTACCTTGGGTACCCTTTAGAGTTGCATTTAAAGAGTGAGGGTGGTCCTTTGGGTTCTTGATTCATAGATGCCATGTTGATCATACATGAATGGCTGACAAAGGAGTACATCATAAACATCCAGATTGACCACATCATACAAGATATCATCTTGGAAAGGTTTTATTACATATGAAAGAAGACACTGGTGGGTGAAACAGAGGTTTCTCTTTGGACTCAACCATCTAATATTGTATGGCTTTAGGTGACACTTCATGGATGGATTTAGACTTTTCACAATAATAGTAGAGATTAAATTCTTTTGACTCCTACTATTAAGAATTAAATGTAGAGCCTTGATTTTCACCCATAACTTAGAGTGAAACAACCTTTCTTTGTCATTTGGCCTTTCCTCATGGGTCTATTATGAAGCAATTATGGCATCAGGCTCAGCATCTACAATATCTTCTTCATCATCCTTGACTATAGGTTATGTATCAGGCAGAGTAGTAGATGTTGAGGATTATGACTCAAAAATTAGGGACTTGATGGCTTGACATTCCTCTTTGGAGTGAGTTCCACTTTTATGGTAATTACACCATTTCCCAGTCTTTCCCTTCTGGGGTTACTTATCTTGGAATTCCCTTTTCCATTTGGAAGGTTGACTCTTTGTATTCTTTCATTCATGCTTCTACTCAATCTTCACCATGAACTTATATGCTTCACTGAGGGTTTCCTAATTGAAGAGTTCCATTTCCCCTTGTATGTACCATTGTAGTCCACCACAGGATTTGATAACCTTATATTTCTCACTTTTATGGATGCCCAATCTCATAGACAAGGAATGAAAAATGTCAATGTAATCTTAAACAGACTATTCCTTGCCTTAGAAAAGTTATTTCCATTATTTATAAAGATCATCATATACTCCAATGGGATAGTATTCTTCCTTTACATATTCTATGAAATAATTCTAGGTAGGTTCAAATAAGGAGTCAAATGGAGCTATGGTGAAAAATTTATGACTCCCAGAAGTTCTACCACCAATTAGGGTAGGACCAACCCCTGAATTATCACCTAAAGTGTTGCTCAGATCATTGCCTAAAGTGTTGTCCAGATCATATAGTTTCATATTATGAAAAAAAATTGTGAGATTGTTGTGCCTAATTTTATTTTTATTTGGTTGCCATTTTAGATTTGTTTTTTGAAACTAGCACTTTTGTTTCTCTTGAATCTAAATTATAATATACAAAGATATTTCATTGGTTTTAAATTACTTTAATTGAAATTTTAGTTTTTCTATTATGGCCATTTGGATTTCAATTTATTACAAAATTGTGATGATTTACTAATATTTAGTATCCCTATTGAAATATCTCTTTATGCCCATTTGGCATTTTATTTAATTATTGTGATATTTTATGGTGAGGTTATTATTTCTTTGATTGAATGTTGGTTTTATGAATGTCATGATGTGAACATTTTACACTTTTTTGTATACGGGGGATAAGAACTAGCTTGGAATATAGCTAGAGGGTGTGATGAGTTAGCTTATGAGATCAAGTCTTGAGCAATCCTCCCACCCACCAAATGTGGTGTTTTCATACAAAATTTAGCTAAATCACTTGTTATCATACTTTTAGGAGGTCTAAGTAGAATTATTCTTGGGAGGTCTAAGTAGGTTTTGTGGTCTTATATTTGACTTGGATATAACATTTACTTCATTATTTTAGGAAGTCTAAGGATATTATTTGCATAGCATAGTGATTACACAATTATTTTTTAGCACTAACATTGTCTCATCCAGATGACACTTTATATTTTTTCACAAGAGCACTCTGTCTATGGGATGACACTTAAATTACTCTTATTTCATCATAGTAAAACAATATTATAATTACACATGCTACTTATCAAAGTTTTATAGTGGTAGAATTCCTTGGCTTTCAATTAGTTGTGGTAGTTTTTTATGACAGTATAGTGTGACACTATGGGATGTACCGAAAGGAAATTGATATTAACGATTGACTTTAAAATCCTATTATTCTCAAGAGAAATGTTATAATCACAAAATATTGGATAAGAAAAAACATTAAGAATAATTTTACTGCCATAAGGACATTAATAATCTATAATTAAATCTATGGGATTTAAAAACATAATTAAAAATTGTTTTTATATCTATGATGCCTTTAGTTGCATTATTTATAACATGTTATGCTTTCATAAGTGTGTGGTTATTCAACCCCTTGTGTTAGTTTGGTGCTTAAAGGATGATTTTTTTATAAGGGGGGAGTATGTAATACCCATATGTTTGAGCCTATATGCCCTTATTGTCGACGTGTGTTGCTTAACATGTTGATCCTTCAAATGCATAGGAATTCAAATGTTGTTCCCTCCCTTATTTTGAAATACAATTAGAACAATATTTTTTATTAAATATTAATATAATAAATATTTAAATCCACATAAATCATGAGGAATATTATAATGTATTTTAATGACCACTTGTGTCTATCCTCTTAAGAAGGCTAGAGGAGCTATTGGTTAGGCCCTAGACTAGGGTGGGTGGATGTGCTTTTGGATTGTAAAATTGGAAAATGTAATACAAGTTATTGTTGAGTATAAATTAACCTTTGAATTTATACAAAAATGGGTGACTTGGACATATAAGTCCACATGTCCTTGTAAGGTCATTAAGTGGAAGTATAGGCTTGTAAGACATGATGTGAATTTTGTAATAAAATTAACCTCCCATTTATTTAGAAAATCCTTGGGATATGAAATTTAGACTTCTCTTATTTTCCTCACTTAGTCTTACTTTGGTGGTTCATTGTTCATTCTTTTGGGGAGGCATTTTGGGGGAAATTTAGAAGAGCTTGATGGATTACTTAGAATCTTGTGGAATGAAGGAGGGGATTTTCATGGAGCTTGGGGAGTTGGTTGCATTAATATGAAATGGAAGACATGAGGTAAGTATTACTTTGGTAATTTTGTGAAGAGAAGTTAGAAGTAGTGTTTTGTTTGTGTGCTTAAAATCTCTCTCATTCTCTCATTCGATTCTTAACAATATATCTATCTCATTGTGAAAATAAAAAATAAATTTGTATTTTTTATTCCCCTTTATGAATATTAGAGTAATTAAAATTTGAAATGGAAAATGATATGTTGAGTGTATAATTATCTCTCCTCTATTGTAAAATGAAAATTATTGTTTGCTTTTAAACAAAAATTAGAGTACTTTCTCCCTTTCACCTTAACTCTCCTTCCCTTATCTTGTGAACTATTTTTGAATGCTGAAATTATTGTTTTAAATTATTTATATTACAAAAAAAAATTATATGAATACTTATCTACCTCTCTCTCTCCTTTTCCCCACGAGTCATCAATGTTATAATTTGAAGAAGGAAAAACAATTTACCAAATTTATGTGTTAAAATAAATTTAAAAATTATTCATTTTAGAAATGTATATAAAAATATTTCCTGAATATATATCAAAAAATATCAAACAGCTTATATTGTTCAATGTATATGCATATTTATTATCTAAATGAGGATAATTTGAAAATGAAATATATATATATATATATATATATATATATATATATATATATATATATATATATATATATATATATATATATATATATATATATATATATATATAAAATACTTAATTATTTTGATATATAAACACATTTTAAAAATAATAATAATCATGGTCAATATTTATATGAATAATAATAATTAAAAAAAATTATTGGAGAGGGAAGGGGTGGTGACTATGCCAACCCCAAGCCCCCTCTTATGGAGGGAACGGTAAGGGGTCTGTCAATAATCCCACCCTTGCCCTAGTTTCAATGTAGGGATTGTAGGTCGGCCATGGCCTATGTAGCCCAATTATCAGTTTGCAACTATGATTGAGGGTCTGCATAGCCCAATCAACCTTGTTGATCGTAGTTTATAAAAAATACCTATTAAAAAAATTTCATTTACAAGATTTATATTTATACATAAAATATTTGGGTTTATACTTTGTTTTATTCATTGATGGGTGTGTGTATATTTATTCAAATATATATACACAAATTTACAAATAAAAAAAATAGATTTCTAAAAGAATTACATATATTCATATATATATATATATATATATATATATATATATATGAATATATATATATATATGAATATATATATATATATATATATTTGGTATATACATTGTGTATATACTCTTTAATAAATTAATTTAAAAAATTCATTAACCTTTCATATTGAGTTCCACCTCAAAAACTATGAAAAAATGAGAGAAAATGAAGAAACAAAATAGAGGTGTTGACTTTTTTTCTTACCATAAAGAAATTTAGAATTTTTTGTTTAGGAAACCTAGATCTTGAGGTTGAGATATACTCAATCCAATGGTGAGGATTTTACCCACCACCACTTAATTTAAGTGAAAATTTAAGTTAATTTTTAATTACTTTAATAAATTAATTAAAAGCTAGCCTCCTCTATTAAGTCATTTTGTAATTTAGATTTCTCCTAAACTTGTCATTTAACTAAGCTAAGAATTAATTAAATATGTTATTATTAGGTTTGGATCCTCGAAATAATCTCATACCTTTTACATATTAAAGCAAACAAATCCTGATAGATAAGTTCTAAAAATAGAATTAGACAATTTACCTTAATGTTTTCCAATCTGATTGAAACCCCATTTTAGAATTAAAAATAAATAAATATCTAATATGATAAATTGTCAAACTAAGACTTGAAACTAATTTTATTAGGTTCTAGAATATGTGAACAATATTTAAACATTTTTTAATCCTATCATAAACTATCATTTTTTACTAGTTCTAGACAACATTTGAAAGAGAAAAAATTGCAAGTACTCTTCTTACCTCCAAAATCATTTTGGGATTAGAAAAAAATAAATACTCAAAATTGAAATATGAGACTCAAAAATAATTATTTATGGATATGAATTATGGGATTGATATTTAGATAAATTTTACTCCTTTTTGAAATTATTATTTTCGATCAATTCCATGAGACATTTTTAGGCACAAAATTCATTTTTACCTTCTTGGTTCTAAATTTGATTTAGAATCGACATAAATGAAATATAAAAAATTTAGTTTCCTTAAAATGGAAATTTATAACCAATTTAATGTAGCTTAAAATTATTAGTTTCATAATATAATGAATTTTATTAAAAGTTTTGTTATTTTTAATAGGGTGTTTCTGAAGCCAGTGTATGTAAAATTTATGTAAGACAATTTGTTGAATGGATAAATTCTATTTGGAATGGTGATCAAATTATTATTTTTATTCACAATAAAAATATTCTTATTCCTTAAATGTGTTTATACTATCTTAAAAAATAGTTTTTAATAGTTGAAAATTTGTATCGACCTTTTTTAAATTAAAATAATAGTGGTTTTGTACCTTGTTTACCCAACTTGGAGTTGGTGGGATTTGTTTCATTTAGGAATTTATTTATTTTTGTAAGCACACAATTATCAAAAATTATTTATCCATTGACTTTATTATACTATTTTAGTCATGATATACTTTGAATTTGTGATATACTTTGAACCTTGAACCTAGTCGCACCTTGTTAGGTCTAAAGGGTGTCATCTTAATAATTGAATATGAGCATACTTTTGGAACATGACTCACTTTTCATACTCAGATTGAGTAGTTTTATCATAAGTACATTTTTTTTATTTTAATATCATTATAGTCTCTTAGTAGTGCTTATATGTGTTTGGTTCATCTAGTCATTATGATTTTACCAATAAGGGTTAACTATATTAAGATTAGTCATGTGACTTTGGTGAAGGCTAGGTACCTTCATATTAAATCTAACAATCATAATGAAATGGGTGAATTATATACATCCCTAATTTTACGTGTGATGGTATCACCATAGATATGTAGGCATTTTAGATATTGGCCATGGGCTTAGTGAACCAACCCTTAGGTTGCTCTCCTTAAGCAAGTGTTATGATTAAATAACCTTTAGTGTTCTTGGAACATGTGACTAGACCACTTTTCCTTTGAGTACTCGTATTAGTGAAATTTTTACATTGTTCTTCTCCACATATGTGTATCTTTATAACTTCTAACAGTGTGGTGTCCTCTAATGTAAATTTTTGTGGCAATGACCCTTTTGATTTTTGTGTAAAGTAGGACTTTTTATATTCATTTCAACCTTGGACACCATTAGAGACTCACTCAAGAGATGAAGTTTCTTTGAGTAACATAAGTTAGATGTTTTTGAGACTTTTACCTTGTTAGAATAAGAAAATATAGGTTCCTATTCATGATTGACTCTCATTTATGTCATTGTATGGGAGTGATTAGGTAAACACATGCACCTTGAGACATTATAGTTTGTGATTTATATCCTTTATATGTGTTATTAAATTTTAATATATGATGAGAGCTTAGTAGCTTGCTTGAGTGAGGTATTAGTTCCCTTGTTTTCTTAGACTACCAACCCTCTTTCGGTGATTATGTCTTATGGATGAGGCCATCACAAGTTCAAGTAGAACTACATCAGACATTGATGCTATGGATTAGATATGTAGGGTTCATAATTTGTGGTGGGGATATTGAGTCTAGGTTCTTATGTTAGGATAGGGGTACTTGTCATCTTTCTTCATGTTGGTCTTGTACATTATTGTTTGAATTAACACTATATGTAATATTACTAAAATTTTAAGTTTGATCATCATGTAATCATTTTCAACCCTTTTACTTTAAATTTGGTTATTTTTCTTGTCTTGTGTGCCTTGAAAGTATATTTGTATAGTGTTAGTCAAGACTCTCCCTTGGTGAGCCTTAAAGTGATAACCATGAGTTAAAGTGATTTTTTTTTGGCTCACTTCATTTCCCTTGTGTGTTGATCAGGTTTTATTTGAATTGATTAGGTTTTGTTTGAATAATTATTTAATTCTTTAAATCAATAAATTATAATTCAATACTTATTATTAATGTGACTTGTCTCTCTTCATTAATCAAGACTTTACTAGTGGATTTATGAAATCACATTGATCTTAACCTCATACGCTTGTATTCTACTCCTTGAGAGACCATATCACAACAATTATAGTAGATATATTAAATAAATAATATGATAATTATGTATGTAACACTTCAATTATGCATTGACTGAATCACAAAAATTAAACATTAAGTAACCAAAGTGAACAAGAACATCATGGAAATAAGATTTTTTTTAAACATGGATTTTGGGATTAAAAATTTGGGCATGACAAGTTGGCCAAGAAAGGTAAAAATGTTAGTAACCAATATTTCCAATAATTTATTGATTAAATTTCAATGTCTAAAGTACTCAAATATATATAATAAAATGAGATTCATTCCTCAAAAAACTAATATGCCTAAAAATTGATAAGCAGCATACCTTACTTTGTAAACCTTTTTCTTTAAATCCCTATGGCTATAACATGTAGATGAAATCTAATAAATCCTCATTATAAATGTAATTTTAACATATAATTGATATACCTTCCAATTGTGTTCTGTTCAAAGAGCTAAAACCATTCTCATTGTGTCTAACTTGGGTGTAGGTGAAACATTATCCTCATAATTTAAGCTTTTCACTAAACCATTTGCCTTATTCATCACCCTATACACCCATTTTCTCGAAATGGTTTTTGCTCCATGTATATAATCTATAAGGTTTGAAGTCTTTTTTTCATTATGGACTCATATTCACTCCTCATAGCATCTCTTTATTCTTATATCTTGGTTGACTCTACAAAAAATTATGCTTCACATACATCAATCAACAAAGTAAAATTTACATGTTTTTGAGTGATCCGTGGACTTTTTATGATTTATTCATCAAATATAAGTGAATTAATTTATTATTTCACCAATTTAGTGTATGATACAACTATCCAACCTATTGTACCTATGAATTATCTCTAATTTATTCCACTTCATGAGATTGAGATGAAACTTGCTCATCATCTAAACTACAAGGATTTACATCACTAAAAATAGAATTAATGGAATTTGAATCAAATGAACCACTCATCATTTTGATATGATTATTATGAATGCCTATCATTTTTACTCCATCAAATATATTTTTATGTATTTTATCTCCCTAAGAATATTAATCAAGATTCTTATGTTTCAACATGGATCTATCAATAACTTCAAGTGTCATGTTCATTATTTCCATTACACCATCTTTTTGTGGTGTGTAAGTTGTATTAAAATGACTCCTTATGACATGATCCGTTTAGAAATCCTAAAAATCACTATAAATGTATTCACTACCATTATCAGATCTAAAATTCAATGTCCTCATGTTACATTATTTTTCAGCTATGTTTTTAAACTAGGAAAACCTAGAGAATGCCTTTGATTTATTTTTCAGGAAATACACTCATATCATGTAATAATATTCATTAATAAAAACTAAAAAACATATATTCACCTTATGTGAATAATCAACCATATCAAAAACATCACTATGAACCAGTTGTAAAATTTGATTAGCCCTCCAAATGGATTTTTATGTGAACCTTTGATGATTTTGCTTACCCATTATACATGTTTCACAAAGAATATTCTCTTTTCCAAAGGGTGGTACTAAATGTACCATGCCTTTCATTTAAAATTGAATAAAACCATGTAAATTTAATTTCTCATCTTGATATGAGACTACTATATGTTCCTCTCCTCTTAAATGAATTTTTAATGCATTATAATCAAATGACTATACTTATACCCTATAAAATCACTTTTATATCCATTCTTAAATGAATTTACTTTAACCCAAAAATCTAAAATCATAATTTGATAACCCAATTTATTTATTAATGGTATACATGAAATTTTTACCTTAAAGGAGGTATATTCCATCCTCCTTCAATTTGATGTAACATGGAAACATATTTCAAGTTGCGGGTGACCTATGGGAGAGATGAATCTCTAGATTCAAGGGTTAGCTCCCTTGAACCATAACTACAACTAACCACTAGTCTACTTGATTTGAAAGAAAAGGGATAGAAGGGATTAATACTAACCTAACAGAGGTGATGCACTAACACTAACTCTACAAGGCTACCATGAACTCACACTATGAAAGGTAATTTACAAAACTGATCTCAACACCAAATGTTTATCTAACAAAAATGTTTCAACATGGAGGTAAGATGCAATGAATTTCTCAAATTAGATGAATAAAAGGTCTGATTTTAGACACTAATACTCTTTCTTACACTTAAATACACACTAATACCTATTATAGGGCAGACTACTTGCACAAATCATGAGAGAGAGAGAGATAAACACAAGGAGAGATGGCTATCACTTGCCATTCAAAAATGAACTACTTCACATAATTAGATAATAATTTGAGAACTCAAAACTAGATTTAAATATTTTATTTAGAGGTAAAATTAATACTCAAACTAGCATGGCTTTGACATGCCAAATGTGGATGATTTACAAAGCCAAAAGTGGTTGCTTATATAGAGAATTATGAAGAGAAAGAGGGGAGGTATAGAAGGAGAAGATTTACAAGTGTCCATGTGAGAGTTATAAACAAGGAGCAGTTATGAATATTCTAAAATTCTTCTAAATCCATGTGTCACACTTATGAAGATGATGTAATCCTCTAAGTGGCATAGGAGTTAGAACTTGGCTTGACACCTTGATCATCCTCTTGAAAACTACCCTTCCTTGCATAATAAGAGTGAAAAATGGGATTATCAATCATAAATTTTAAATGAATTAATTCATACTTCCTCATTTGACACTTATAATTCATTAAGAAACTCCTTTGAACTGACATTTCATCATCCATATGCCTAGGTGTCTTAAAACTCCTCATTTTCCATGCCTAACTTGGTACAAGTGGATAAAAACTCAAGTTCATAAATTATAAGTAACTATATCTCCATGGATGGACATAAAATATATTATCATACCTAAAACAATCCATTTTAGTTCCTAGAATAACTTTTAAGACTCTATTATTTTGCTCTTCAAGATCTCATTATGCTTATTTTCCTTGTAGCCATAAAACCCTATAAACCTCCTTGTGTATAATAATGTAAAAAGTATAATAAAAAACAAGGGTATATTTTAGTACCTAGTATTCCATTATAGCTTCATATCAAATTTCATGTTCAATTTTTTGAGTGAAATCTCATTTTTTATGCCTTTATCTCTCCTTAATTAGGCCTCCTTACCTAGAACCCTATTTTCCTACTCTAGACCTCTCAAACACATGTGAAATCACCTAAAATGATTTTATTCACTTTACCTAGGTTATCACCAACATTCATGTCAATTTTTAGGTCCTGAGACCCTGTGAAAGTGTGAAAACCATGAAATAGCCTTGCCACCTAGTCTCATTTTAGGCCTATTGGAGACTACCTTGGAAAATGGTATTTGTTTAACCACTTATAGAATATTTTATGGATATTTTATGTATTTAATAGGTGTAAAACATCCCAAATTTCCCCCTCCAATGCTTTTAAATTTTCCTTTTACTCAAAACCCCTAAAAAACACTAAAAATCATGCAAAATAGTGTATTTATTATAGTCTATATAATTACAAGTACTAAAAAATTATTCATGGAAAATATATTTGGAGTCCTCAATAACATATATGAGTTTTTAGGAGAAAAATATGTCATTATATGTGCTTTATAATTATGTTTCTCTTGATTGGTCACTATCAGGTTTTTAAGAAGGTTTTGAGTGTGAGAAGGTTCTCCTTAGGTTGCAAGCAAGCCTTTGTTCACGTGGGTTAAACACTCAACAAATAATTGATGCCTAAAATTAGGTATGAATACCCTATTACCTCCTAATAAAACCACCTATATCCATTCATTGGTTTCATGATCTTACCAAGCAAGAGAATGCTACTTTTTGAATGACAGTCATGTGTGAAGGAGCCTGAAGAAGTCTTGAGGCCAAAGATGGCACTTTTTTTTATTTTCCCTATTTTTTATTAATATTAAGGGTATATTACTTAATATTTTACCTTAAAATATCTCCACACCTTCATAATACACTCATAAAACCTTCTTCTCTCATGACTACACTTGGGTCTGCTTGTGTGTGAAAATTAGGCCTTACTGACCTAAATAGGGTTTCTAGTATTTTTTTCACTTTTGGGTGAAATTGAGGATTTTTTAGGTTATGAAATTGTTTTTAAACATTTATTACATGTTTCACCTTTATTATTACCTCCTTTATCTATTAAAAATATGAAATTATCTCTTGGTAATGCAGGCATGCCTAATGATGCCTCTTTGACTATGTAGGCAGGGGCAGAGCTTTGTTTCATCATTTTCCTCATGTTTCCTTATGTCCTAAAGTGACTTTATGATTTTTTTTTCTACCTAAGATAACCTTAATTCTCTCTTCTTTTACTTTATTCCTGCCCTAGGTTTGAAACCAACCTACTCTTGACTGTAACATGTCAGTATCCTTTAGGGTGTCCTGAGTGCCTTCTTTATTTAGCTCCTCACCTTCACACCAATAACCATATCAATGACTCTTGGATTTATTTTTATCATCCAAATTAGGCTCAAATATATTTTCATACACCTCTACCTTCTTTCTTTAGGTTTTATTCTAGATGGATTCCTCTAGCTGGCCTATAGGTAACCTTTAGGGCAGTTAGAGTATTAAGCTTAAAATTTAAACTTATCACTTGTCATGGTGCTTTGAGAATTAAAATTCATAGGATTTTTCTTCATAATATTATATATTTCATTGTATACTTAATGAAATTCTCAAATCCCTAAATCTAATATCATATGCCTTCTTTCTCTTGTCTACACATATATAACTATAGGTGGCCATTTGGTGATTAGAGTGTTAAGTCTTGCATATTGACCTTATATAACTTGGTCATGATACTTTGAAATTGATAAAATTATGAAGTCTTATTCTTACTTTTTTATATCCTTGCTAACCCTCAATGTGTTTACAACCTTCCTTTTTTCACTCTTGTACTCATGCCTATGTATATACATTAGGGCTTGTGAACCCAGTTTATTAACCATTTCTTGACTTACAACTGGTTAGATGCTTCCAATGGTTTATGAAATTTCCTATGATTATATTGTAGTCGGGTCTCTTATTTTGGCTTGTTCTTATTTGGATAGAAATCATATTTTAGTCCAAAATGAAAAGCTATAGGCCTAGAGCTTGTAGGTCTCTGTGCTTGCACAGGCTACTTAGAGAGCAAATTATTGATCCTTAGACACTCCTATGTTGTATCAAATTTTTTAATCTTGTCCAACACTTCTTAATAGCTCAATGCATCATGTCATCCTCCACTTGTCCCTCTAGTTCATACATATTTGTACATATAGTTAGCTCATGGTAAGGTTTAGGTGTTATAATTGGAGTCTCTCATGATTCCATTCATGCCTTAATAAGGCTACAAAATTTATTCAATTTTTTAGGCATCTATGTCACCCTTCTTCATGGCTTGGAAACTTCAATATGAAAACTTAGACTTAATGGATGCTCACCTACAAGTCTGCAAACTTATAAGTGAATGCAACATGTCTAAAGCCCTCATTGGAGGGTGAATTAATATTTATGCTAATTACTCAAGATATTAATCTATTCAATAGTGTTCTTATCATGTTACATTTATTTCTCATTACCATTTAGATCCAACATATCACTCATAAATATGTAAAACCATTAATGAATTGCACCATGCTTTTCAAAGAGCAAGGCATTATGACATTTCTTGAAGACTATAAACAAGGATCCATATTCAGAGAGAGAACATATGAATCATGGAAGATTGAGGGTATTTTTCATGAGAAATGGATTACTAGAAACCTATGAAAGTGACCAACATCTTAGACAGCTAAAAATTATAGCAGGAGTGATTGAAACATCATATACATTGAGACACTCTTCTTCTTATTGAATACACTTCATGGAGATGAGTTATCTAATGAAAACACCATATAAAGGATATATTTTATCTCTTCAAACATCCCTCAAAACCATTCTTCTCTATCAAATTTTGAAGTGGAGAAATAGACACAAAATCATACCTTGCTTGGATGGACAAGTCATAGTGAACTATTGTCACCCTTAGTGATTATTAATAAATGAGGGGGAATGAATATAAAAACTAATTACATTAATTTAAATCTTACTAATACCCATAAAAGTTTCAAAAGTTTCTCTCCTAACTCTCTCTCTCTCTCTCTCTTGTTCATAACATCTACATGAATTTTGCCTTTCTGAGCTTCTTAAGGTAGCGATGGAGGAGAGAGAATGTCTGAAGCAACTTTAAAACCTAAAACATGGTCTGAAGCCTAAAAATTATCCAAGTAATATCAAGGGACACTCAAACTATTTCCAACTAGAATATGATCTTTCAAGGCTATATAAGTGCCTAAAAGTGATTGTAAAGTGTCATTTTACTTAGTTTATGCATTAAACTATAGATTTTATTAGTATTTGACCATCCCTAAACATTTTATAGCCTATTATGACATTATGTATGCTATAAGTATTATTTAAATTTTTTTATTTAAATTTTTTATGTATAACTCCATAAAATAAGTTAAAATATGGCCAAATTTTCATTTTAGCACATAAGAGCCAAATAAAAAGTTAATGCATAATATTATGACCTTAATTAGACATTAATAACCTTTTGTAATGACTCTAAACCATATCAAACCTTTGACCATGTTTGACAACATAAATAGCTTGTAAATGACCCCTAAGACTAGACAAGTACACATGAGACCAAAACTTGGACAAGGCTAGACAAGGACAAATATGACTATATGAAACTCTTTAAAACCATTTAAGACCATGATAAGACCATATACAAGTTTTTGACAACCCAATGAATTTTTAACCTATATGGGTTAACCAATTTTGACTTGGATTCTAAATTTGGTCAATAAAATGATGATTCATAGGGGTAGCATACTTTCAATGCTAATGGATTAATGGACTTATCCTCCCATTATGAAATTGAGTCACTCTTATACAACAATATAAAACTGATATGCCTTATTAAGACTTCAAACTCACACCAAACCACACAAAAATAATCAAACACACTATACCAAATTCATTTAGGTAAAAACACACACAAAAGACTCAAAATAACACACCTAGCCTATTGTGTACATACCTAAAAACATGTTTGAGGTATCAAAATAGTTCTTCTTGCTTCAACTAGGATTAAAAACAATGTTCCTTGAGTCAAAAAAAATCCATGAGAACAAATCACCATATGATGGATTTTTTTCAAATAAAACTTTCATATGTAGGTGATCAAATGACTTATCACTCATGAGGCCTCTACTAGCTACAAGTGCATCTCTTGAAACTCCTTTAAAGGGTCTTTTTAGTTCTCCTTGACATTTGCTTCACATTGAAACATCCTTGATCTATTTCATGCTCATTTTATTCTTGTCAACCTACTTCTTAGGATTCATGAAACTCCTCTCAACTTCACCTTCATTTGAACTATGATGTGTTTGATGTTTAAAGGCATCAAACTTGTCTTTTTACTAGTCAAACACATCTACAAGTACATTAGGATTAGATTGATGCCTATGTTACTCCTCAATCACACAAACATTTATATTTTTTTATTGCATTCCTCTAAAACTATAGTATTCTTAATAGTGAATTTACATTCATCTTTATGCTCATTAGGTCCATCATTGACCCTATCACTAAGCTCATGTTTCTTTTGAGGGAGAGGTGGGCCACTTACATTTTCAAATTCTTATATTATGGCATAGTATTACTACCATATATCATCACCCTCTTCATTATTATCACACCCATAAAATTATTCATTTTGGGTAGGCATAATTACATCTTCTTCATTGCCATGCTCTAACACACTTAGAAACCCATCATCATCATCCATATGAAGAAAATAGTTACCCCATGCAGTTTGTTGAAGGGGATCATCAAGACTTATCTCAAGATACTCATCATCCTATTTATGAATGATATATATGCCAAGACCTATCTCTTCAATATGATTATATGGATCAAACCCATGTTTATCAGCTCCCCATTCATCAAGGTATAGGCTAACTATGCTATCAAGAGGTGTTAGAGGTTTTTGATCACTAGGATAGTCTCCTTCATCATGGATGTTAAAGTTCATGTTTGAAGTATTAAGCACATATGGATCCACATGAAACTTAGATAAGGATTCAAATTTTATAGAAACCTTATCTCCATACATGGTCTTAAATTCTATGTAAGACCAATCTGAAGTCAAATAACTTCCAATCTTGGCAATGAAGTCTCTTGACAAGCAAAGGGCAAAGTGAGGTTGCACATATACAACCCCCACATCTTGGGAGATAGAAAATGTATTAAAATCATGGAGAGTGAGTTTTAAACCTTTGATAATTCCAACCATCTTGTTATTTAATCCATCCAATTCTAACACACCCTTGGAGTGTGGCTCATACTTCAACTTCAGTGTGTTTGCCACTTGTTTAGGCATGACTGATGTACTTGTTCCACTACCAATCAAGTAATTATGTACCAATTAATATCCAATGATGATGAATAGGTATAATTGAGGAGTTTTATCTTTATTTTCAAATTTTATTGGCTATCCATCTTTGGTATTCCCTTTATTTTTCAAAATTATCCCTCTTTTAGTATGATGCATAAATGATGCATTGAGCTTGGAGAGCTCATTTTTTAGTAGGTATATTTATCTAGGGATGGATAGTGTTTCCCACATTGGGATGATTACATTAACATTATTTATTTGATCCATAATATTCATTGAATAGCTTCCAACTTTTTCATGCAATCTAGAAGCCAAAGCAGATGGACAAGGTATTGTAAATGCCATATTTTAGCAAACGGGAATTTGAACCACTAGTTTTTTAAACTTGATGTGTAGGAGAAGGCATATAAGGAGATATAATATTATGATTTTTTTATTTACATAATCATGGGAGATAAATTTGGCATAACTCATCTTTGAGGTACTTGAAAGTTCATATTTGGACCACTACTTGCTCTTTGGACCTCTTCAACCACTATCTTCTTTGACTTTCTATTTGTATATATGGAGCTTGATATAACATTGAGATTAACTTGATAGTTGAATTCACATGATTATTCTTGATATTAATTCATTAGGTCATCACTTGATTGAACATATCCTCCCATGTTCTGTTCTCCACTAGGCATCTCCTATTGAGTCATGGAAGGCATTATTCCCCATTGAGCCATATAGGCTTGATTGAATGCATCATTTGTGTAAGTGGAAGAGTCATGAGGCTGGTCCCATGAAGGTTTCTTTCCATTTTCTTGTAAAAGGTTATTTTTTATAGGTATAAGTGCTTTAAAATTAGAAGGAACATTTTGATTTTGCCAGTTGTGTTTCCTCATTTAAGTTAGTTGCCCTTGTCCTTGATATTGACCTTGAAAATGTGACCTATTTGATTGATATGGATGACAAGATTGATATTTAGTTTGGTAAGGCCTATGAAAATAGTTTTATTTCCTTTCCATTTCCATGACTTTGTTTACAAGAGTCTTAATAATTCCTTCCACATCATTTGTCTTACTTGATTGACTAGTGGCAGCTTGCTTGTGCTTGGGTATGGGAATGGGAGTAATGGTAGGCATAGGATCTTACACATTAGGAAAAAAATTCATGGGGATTATAATGGATATCCTCCTAGATTTAATAACGTATTTCTCATCCCTTATGGTGATCTCATAAGCATTAAGTAAAGTATCCCCTCCCATGGATTGAATCATCATAAAGATATCATAATTGAAAGCCTTGAGGTAGTAAAGGAATACATGATGGGTAGTACACCTTACCAAGAGTGGTATCATATCCCAATTCTTTTAGATTATTTTGTTTAAGTATTTAATATCCACATGAGGTACTCTACTTATTATGGTCAGTTGTTCAGTCAAAGACAAGGGGTCAAATTTATCTTCAAACCTCCTTCTAAAATCATCACCCAACTCATCCCATATAGTGATGGATTTGGGAGATAAAGTTCCAGACAAATCAAGTTCCTTTCCATTTAAAGATATATCCAATAACCTAATGGCAACATCCTCTTTCGTGATTTTATGAATATTATAAAAATTGGCAATGTTTCTTATGTGTTCAATAGTAGTAGTGGTTGTTTTTCCCATGTATGAAGACATAATTTTGTGGGCTGACATAGGGATGTCATTATAGTGAGAAAATAATAAATTAATATGGCCATTAAATTCAAAAAATTGCAGGTTCCTTGGGCTACCATTTTACAATTTTTACCCAAGAAAAATATTTTAATGAGTTAGTGAGCATCCAAAGATTTTTTAGAGTATGGAAGTTTATTATCAAACCTTTTTACTCTAAAGATTTTATTTTTATGTAAAAAATAAAATTTAATTGATTTAGTATATGATCTTGTGTTTAACTTAGGCATGAAAATGAGGCACTAGTTTTCAACTCATATCTAATGAGTGTTGGAGTTTCCAAATGTTATATGAAGAAAGCCTTAAAACTTCAAGTTTGCTAAGGTTAGCATCTACCTTTGATAACTTCTTGGACTATAGGTCCCACTAGGCATGCCAAAACTATTATGCATAAAATTTTCACCCTAAAGGAAGTCTAATCCAGCCTCCTTAAATTTTATGTAACATGGAAATAACTCTCAAGTTGTAGATGACTTATGGGAGAGATGAATCTTTATATTGAAGGGATAGTTCCCTTGCACCACAACTACAACTAACCACTAGTCTACTTGATTTGAAATAAAAGGGATAGAATGGATTAATATTAACTTAACATAGGTGATGCACCAAGATTAACTCCATAAGACTACCATAAACTTTCACTATGAAATGAAATTTACAAAATTGATCTCAACACCCAAGGTATATGCAATCAAAAATGCATCATATCTATAAATCAATCCTGGATCAGAGAAGATAGAGCATACCTACACTTCTAATTGGGAATACATTTGTTAAGTGGGAGCATGAATAATATGGGGATATTCTAGACCAAATTAGGGGATCACTTATCACAATACACCATGCTAAGAAGGGTTACAAAGCCTATATTCTAACACAATCATGCAATAACCCTAAAATCATCCTAAGTTTAATATTTCACTTATGTCTAATAGATAAGAAAGTAAATCTAATCTAGTTCTCATTAAATCTTGTGGCATAATATGAGGGGTTAGTAAAAAAATCAAAACATGTATAGGAGAATATCAATTAAGTTAAGTATGAGTAAGGCCCTAATACATGGAATATGAAGAGTAATATTATTCGACCCAATACTTATGCTACTTCTATCTACTAAAGAGAGGATAACAAAGTTAAAATGTACTTACCTGAATGTCAACCCATCAAGACTCAATCTCTTCCTTAGAAAAATTGGCTTTGTAAGAGGTTTTTGTGGTTTGTAAGGATCACTAATAAAGTCCAAATCATCCAAGACTAGATTCTCCAAGTAGAAACCCTAAGCTAAGACTCCTCAAGTAGAAAGGTGGAAGAGAAGATTGTAAAGATGCACGAGTGAATAATAAATCTTAATTACATATTGAAATAATGACAAAATGATCTCATATTTCTATGTGGATCTCACCCTAAATACTTCTAAATATGTTGATTGTATGAGTTTGACCCAGTCAACCCTATATGTTTTTGGTCAATTATTCACTAGGTCCTGAGCTAGGTCAACTAAAGGGATAACATAAATATCAAGTGAAAATATCCTAAAATATTATAGGGTCAACCCATAATCAAAGGCTAAAAACTATACATGGTCAACCCTATCAACCTAGTATAGTTGACTATCAAAATGGGATTAAGGTGAAGAAAAGAGGGATGAAAAGAGGAAAAAGACTAGAGGAGTTTGCAAGGGAGGAGTAATATCTTATGGAATGGTTTTAGGATCCAATTGGATTGGTAATAATGTGTCAATAAGGGACAACAATCCTTTGAAGCACTAATGGTCTACCCACCCCTTTCTTAGTGTACCCCTTAAGGTGTGCACTCAGAGAGATTAAGACTCAACAGGCTCCTACAAGATGTAAAGCATCAATTTTTGATAAAAGTTTAAAATATTATGTGTATATATATGCTACACTTGAATCTCATCATGTGTCACTAAGGTTAAATAGAGGATGGTGCTTTGAGAAATAATAAGACACATAATGTTGAGGCTAAAAAAAGTTGTACTATTTTAAAGTATAAAATAATTGAAACTAAAAGACTAAAAAGTAAGTAAATGAAAATTAAATAACTTGAAAGGGAAAATAACTAAAAATTAAATGTGATGTGTACCTTGAATTACCTTTATCATTGAATGGTTATCTATTGTGTTATTAGTTTTGATTATGTAGGGCATAGAGACTACTTTCAACAAACCCAAGAATATAAAACTAAAGAGCAAAAATAAATAAATATAATATATCCAAGATAACTAGTATTGTGAGGATGGGATTTACTTGTAGATTTGGAAATTTGGGGTGATAGGTGTTATGTTAGACGAAATTACCAAGTCAAACACAAGATTAATCAGGTAACTAAAAATCTAAGGCTACTAAAGATCAAAAAACTCAAACAAGTAAACATTAAGTAAAAAAAGGTAAAATCACCAATTCAAACCAAGGATACATGTCAAAAAAGATATGGTAATAGAACATCAAATGTAAAATTAGAAACAAAATGGTAAAACAACATTGATGAGTGAACATTAATAATCCTTGTCTCACTCAATAATGGAAAAAGGTGCATAAAAAGGAAAATAACATTAATGAGTAAGAAGTAATAAGCCAACCTCACTCAATAATATAAAAAGGTATGGATTCAAGTGTCCATAATAGCAAGATAGTACAACAAATTATAAATGGTAAAAGGAAAGTAAGACAAGTCTAGAAATGTAAAATCATAGTGAAAAAGAAAGAAGTAATCCATAGTTTCTCAAACATGTTATTTCACTCTAAGGATAGATAAAATTGAAACAAAGTAGTGCTAGAATGTTTTTAAGAGATGAAGAAGAAGGAATTAAAGTAGAAGTAAAAATATATTTGGAATCATAATATGTCTATCAAGGGGGGAAATTAAATGGGTGGAGGGGAGAATGAATAAAAAACCAAGGTAGAGGAACTCTTTATCGAAGTCAAGACACTCAAATTAGGTTTGTCAAAACAATAGGACTTTCAACCTTAAAGACTCTAATAACTTCTCTTAGCCACACAATAAATGAAGTATATAAATCATCTCATAAAAGCAATATGAATGAAAATTAAAATGGACCTACCTTCTCATAATGTGTTCCTCATTCCTCAAGACCCCTTACAAAGTCATCAGTTTATTACAAAGATTGGGTATTTGCATGAGAAATTAGGTATAACCATAGAATTTTTTGAATTCCCCTATTCCAATCTACTAGCCTACTACTCCCCAATGGACCTCAATTCTATGTGATGCCAACTATGGATTTTGAGCTTCAATTAGAGATAGGAGATGTGCTTGTAATCATGTATTTTTGTGTGATTTGAATTTTGATATTTGTATGTTGCCTTTTATATATCATTATTTTTTATTCAAATGATTTGGATTTTAACTTTCTTGATGGATTTTTCTATTCTTCCTCCATATGAATTTGTAAAACCAAACATGGTGATAAAGATGTCTTTCATTTGAATACTTGGGACTTGGTTTCTAAGAGAGATAATCTTTAAATAGTATGGGGTCTAAGAATCTCATAAATCTAGGTAAAATAAAATTGATATCTTGACTTTGACCTTGTTTTATCCAATATAGAGTGAAAGAAAGGGGAAATCAAGAGGAGTGACACATGGAACAATTTTAATTACTTCAAATTGCAAAAAATGTGACAAAAGGTAAAAAGGGATACAATGATAGTAAAGTGTGATTCTTTATCATAAAAATGAGGGAAATGAAGGAAAACATGATAACATATATTTTTGTGCAAATTTCATTTATTAAAAGAAGTAAAAGCTAAAGTTGAGAACAAAGATCAAGAACATGTAACCATTGCAAAATATATTCTATAAAAAAATGAATGGATGGTAATTTAATGAGGAGGGTCGGGTTTATCCACAATCTTACACTACAACTTCATAAAATAGAAACCCATGAGGGTGCCAAAAATTATGTATGTAAAAACAAATGAGGTATATAAAAGATGGTATTTTTTGAGGAGGGTTGGGTCCTATCCATGGTCTTATAAAGAAACTCACAAAAGAGAAACCTAAGGGGTGCCAAAATAGACTATAAAAAGAGTAAAGATAAAGAAGACTATGGTACATCAAGACACCAAAACACCAAAAAGGGAGGACTAAAGATTTTTCAAAAAAATAAATTTTGCAAAGGGAGAGACCCATGTAATTAACCTATAAAAAGTGTTAGATATATATAAATATAAATAATGAAGGGTTGGTGGGCTCTTTGAAAATATGGCCTTCACTGGTTTGAAGGCATTATGTACTTAGACCAATAATATATTTAACTAAATAAGGGACCCACCACTTTTGGGTGTATTTACCTTCTTTATCATGGGCTTAGTCTAATTTAAGGACAAGAACACCAACATTAAATGTGCAAACTTTAACACATTTTTTATGTTGCTTGGCAATACAAGTCTTATATTGGTGGTTATGTTGTACGACAAAAATACAATGATCATCAAGGAAATGAAGGGCATGAATGTGAGCTTCATGTAATTCTTCATTGATAATGATACCATGAAGAGATATATGAAGAGATGGAAGCTTAACTTATAGATGAAGAACTAACTTAGAACTATAGACTAGAGAGAATGGTGTTGCCCCAGTGCTAGTACGTATACTATTCCAATAGGCCCAAAGAGTAGGGTAGAGATGAAGATGCCAATCCATGTGGGTTTCATGAATTATATTTTTAAGAATTATGTTGAGAATTTTATTAGTGGCCTCAGTTTGACCATTGCATTATGGATGCTTAGGTGTAGAAAAATTATGATTGATCTTAAATTTAGTACAAATTTGTTTAACATGTTTGTTTTTGAAGTTACCGCCATTATCTAAAATGATGGTATGAGGAACACCAAATCATAAAATGATTGACTAAGAATATAATTAGAAATGGTAGGACTGATAATGTTAAAAAGGGGCATGGATTCTACCCATTTGGTAAAATATTTGGTAGTGGTGATGATAAAAACATGCCCATCTTGGGATCAAGGTAATTTTTCAATGATATCAAATCCCCACATGGAAAAAGACCAAGGAGATTCAATAGTTTGAATCTTAGTTAGAGGTGAATGAATTAGATCATTGTGAATCTAACAAGGAGTGCACTTTTTAGCATATTAATTGCATCCTTTTCAAGAGTGTGCTAAAAGTAATCCATACATAATAATTTGTAAGATGTAGCATGTCTACCAAAGTTTCCACCACAAATGCCCCCATGTGCCTATTCAAGAAGAGGAGGACCCTCATCTTTCATAACACAATGGAGAAAAGTACCTTCATCATTACGATAGTAAAGTATGTTGTGTCAAAATACATACTTGAAATCTTATTTATGAATGTGTTTCTTTTCATATGAGTCTAAATTAGAAGGATAAGTTTGGTGTTCTAAGAATTGGATAATTTATTTATATCATAGGCTTTGTCGAATGGTAACAGCATCAATGTGGTAGATAAGTGAATCTAGTGGTTGAGTTAAAGATGGATATTTTCTTATTTGTATAAGAAAATTAGGGTCAAAAATAACTTGGTGTGGATGAAATAGAGAGGTGGAAGAGGCAAGAGAATTAGCAATGGAATTTTGATCTCTAGGGATAGGCTTAATAGTGAAAGAGATAAAATCCTTAGCAAGAGTGGTTGTAATTTGATGATAGGTAATGATTTTTTCACTTTTACATTGATAATCATCATTAACTTAGTGATAAATAAGATGAGAATCACATAAAACATGTAATTATTGAATGTCTAAAGCAAGAGAAACTCACATGCCTAAGATGAGGGCTTCATATTCAACCATATTATTAGTAACATCAAAGGTGATATGAAAAGCTAAAGGTATGATCTTGCCAAGAGGACTTGTGAGAATTCAACCTACCCTAGCTCCTTGAAGGCATTTAGCACCATCAAAGTTAAGGGTCCAAGTATCTTCATGTAAGTCAAAATTAATTTTAGGAAGCTCCTCGATAACTATTTTTGGTTTAGTAGTATTGAATGGAATAGAAGATTCTTCAAGATTATTTGCTTCAAGATTAGTGGTAAAAGTATGAAAATAATATTTGATAGAAATAGCTTGATTAAGACCTTTAATTTAAAGGATATTATCATCAATAAGATCATCTTGAAGGGAAGAAATAGATGGTATATGAGCTACGGTAATTTAGTCAGCTATGACTTTTCCTTTGACAGCTTTTTGGGTGATGATGCGAAGATCAAATTCCATAAGGAGAACCATTTATTTGCCAATTCTATCTCTAGATAGAAAAGATTTGGAAAAGAAGTGATGAAGGGGGTAAAAATGAATGATGACATAATTAGTTTGGTAAAGCATGTAATGGTGAAGCTTTTTAGTTTTTAAATAGATGATGAGGCAATCATGCTTAATTTTGGTATAACATGTCTCATAATCAATGAGGCATCGACTAATGTAATAGATAGCATACTCTCTTCCAATATCATTATTTTGGGCAAGCATTGCCCCAACTGATATGGGAGTTTAAGAAGTATAGATAATCAAGGGTTGATCATTATAAGGAGAATGAAGTATAGGTGGGTAAAGAAATGACTCTTTCATGTTATCAAATGTATTTTGACATTAGTCCATCGATTTTAAAATAGTGCCTTTCTTGAGAAGGGAATTCACAAAGTGGATACGATAAGCCATTTTAGGGATAAATCATATAATTACCCCAAGTTTTCCTAAGTATGGATGTTAGGAATATAATAAGGAATGGGCATCTTTATGTTAGCACTAATCTTGGTAGGGTCAACATCGATGCCATAGAGAGAGACTAGGAATTCTAATAACTTTCTAGATGTGACACTAAAGACACATTTGTAAGGATTAAGTCTAAACCAATATTTAAGAAAATGATCAAAGATGATAGTGAGATTAGATAGATGAGTCATATGAATATTTATTTAGCGGTAATATCATCCACATAAGTTTTAATAATGTTGTAGATGAGGTCATAAAATATGTGAGTCATTTCTCATTGGTAGGTAGTCATTTATGAGGCCAAAGAGCATTTTAACATAGACATATGTGCCCCATTATATGGTGAAATTAGTCTTATGTTGGTCCTCAAGGGCAATATGAATATGATTGTATTTTGCAAAGCCATCCATAAGAGATAAAATTTTGTAACTAGTTGTGGAATCGATGATGGCATCTATTTAATGTAAAGGGAAGTTGTTCTTGGGACAAGTAAGGTTAAGATTTCAAAAACCAATGCAAATACAAATGACCATAGTGACCTTTTTCTAAATTGGGACAATGTTATAAACCCATTCAAAATAATCCACTGGTTTAATAAATTTATCATCAAGTAGTTTGATGATTTCCTTGTGACATAGAGTGGAAACCTCGAGTGGAAATTTACTTTATTTTTGATGCACAAGTTTGGCATCAAGATAAGTAATGATATTATGCACCATAATGCTAGGGTCAATACCAATCATGCCCTCATAGGACCAAGCAAATACCTCATGATACTTATCAAATAAGAATCTTAAATTATCATGCTCGATAGGGGAGAGTTCATGAGAAATAGTAATTGGTCAAGGACAAGATGGAGTACCATATTTGATGTAAGTGGTTTCTTCAATAAACATCACATTATTGTCTTGAAAGTGGTATGGTGCATTAGGTAAGGCTGAAATTAGATTAGTTTTAAGATAATTATTGGCAATGAAGTTTATAAAATAAGGGTCTTTAGTTTTAAAATTCCCAAGTTTATGATGTTGTTGAGGAAGTTGAGGTTCACAATCACGAAGTAGTTCAAGGATAACTGCGTAACTAGGCAAGGTGGGAAGAGGACCATAATACTCAATATCTACTTCAATATCTAAAACTTGGTTACCATGGATATCATACTTAGAATGGACTTGATAGATATTAGTTTCCCTGGTATCAAGTGTAATCTTCTGAGTAGAAGAATTAGATAGAGTAGATGGGATTAGAGTATCGATGGATTCATCAGTGGAAGAAGGATTAGAGGTAATGATTATATCAATAGGTAGTAAAGAAGATGCATGAATTTTTAGAGGTTTGGAAGGTATGTTTTTCTCTACCACCCAAGGAGTATCAATAAATAGTGAGTTAATAGGAGGTACATAACCTTCAAGATCTACGTTGTGATCCATAAAAATGGTGTGCACATTTAGATTAAAATAATGAATTTGGGCTAAGATTTTTTTACAATGTTAGACATCCAAGTCTCAATATTTATCTTGGGCCATTATACCATTGTCATCATATGTTGGAGAAATTGTACATGCTTGAGAATCAGGAGGATTTTTAGAAGGTGAAATCTTAATGTTACCGAATGTATGAGGAGACATGATGAGAGGATATTGAAATAATTTGGCCACTCTAAAATAATTATAAGTGAAAAAAATTTAGACAAATAAGGATCTTGAGCATTACATGGAGGGGTTAAATTGGTAATCTCATCAATAATAGGAATAGTATGATCTTTGGGTAATAAATAAGGAGGAACCCATTGCAAAATGTATGGAGGTAGCTTAGTGGTATTACCCAAGTATTTTGAAAATTATTGGGTTCATCATCATCAAAATACTTAAGAGTAACTTATAAATCAAGATTCATGTTGATGAACATGGGTAAAGGAGAACTATTGGTATTGGGATTTGGGATTAGGAAGTTGGATGATCCATGGGTTAGGATTAGCTTCATGTTTATATTATTTTCCATTATGTAATAAATTAATGTATTGGCTACCATAAGAAGCAATGGCCCTCATCTGATGAGTCCATGGGTGACCAAGGAGTAAGTTATAATATAAAGTTAAATCAAGGACCATAACCTTAGTTTGAATGGTCTTAGGTCCAATGGTTAATATAAGCCAAATACAACCAAGTGGATTTTGATTTATCTTATCAAAACCAAGACAAGTGAGGTGGGTTTGTTTAAGATGATCCTTATTATAACCAAGTTGTTGGATAAGCCACAAAGATGTCACATTAATACTAGAGCCTTCATCAACTAGAAATTTATGGATAAGGGTAGTATTAATGGCTATTTTGATAAAAAGTGGCAGATCATCAGCACAAAAAAGAATTTCATTATTGGTCATGCCCTATTCAAGGAATTCAATGGAAGGCTTGGAATAAGGACACATAGTTTCAATGGTATTGACATTGGTAGGTTGAAATTTTATAGAAGGTGGTTCTTCATCTATGAAGGATGGATATTCAATTTCTTGGAGTTTTTTCATAAGGAACTTATGATGATAGGGTGAAGTGTGAACCAAGTCCATAAGTGGAATTTTACAAGGCTTAGAATTGAATTCTTCAAGAAAGTTTCAATGTGATTTAGAAGAACCAACATGATGTTTGGGAGGTAATGTAGATTTAAAAGGTATAGATATGGTTGGATGATTAGAAGGAGGAGATGGTTCCTCTTTCACTTCCAAAGTAAGATTAGTGGTGGTAGTATATTTAAGAAGTTATTATTATAAATATGGATTTTTAGGCTTGGTAATAAGACCTTTGTGAGCCTATTTTCAATGATAGTTAACCTTAGTAGTGTTGACATATTGAAAATTATTATAATATTGGTCATAATTGGCATCAATGGCACAAATATATTTTTTATTTGGTTGATTATTTGAAAAATATTTTTGGTTATTTGAGTTTTAGAAGTTTGTCATTTTTGAGAGGTAGTGGTGTATTCTTGACAATGAAGGTTGATCATGGATTCATGATTAAATGAATCACCAAGCATATAGGACACAACAAATTTAGTGATCCCTCTACATAATTCATGCGAATTCCCAATGTTGGCATGAAACAAATAAAATAGATTTCAATCTTACCACTTAGGAGGAGCATTGGGATAGATGAAAGGTTTAGAGGGTGGTAAAGATTATTTCATTTGATGAACCAAAAAAGGTGTGTGAAAAAGTGAAGGAATATCAGTTTTGGCAAATCTTGGATTGTCTTGGGAAGTATTTATAGTGATAGAATTTGTAGATGTTTGAAAATATCCTTTTAATAGTTTAGGATTATATTCAAATTGCTTCATGAGAAAGTCTTAACGTTTATCTTAATCAAGAGCTTCATTAAGTGTTTGGCGAGCAAAGGTTCAAACCTCATAATAAAGAGTGGGAGTTAAATCTATAATAAAGAGTTTGAATAAGTTATCATTAGTCATTTTATGGTTAGCTTTATGGACCAATGATTTCCATATTTTGATAAACTCATGAGTTGATTTGATGGGAGATTGCTTAGCATTGATGAAGTGGCTAAGACAATTTTTGGGAAGGTCATTGTGTTGAAACTCTTTAACTAAGGGATTAACCAAATCTTTAAGTTGTCAAAAAAAATATTGGTGTAATTATTTAAACCATTCTAACACATCTCCAGTGAAGGTTTTGACTAAGAGTTTAGTGGTGGCAAAGGTATTAGTTTGGATCCACTCTTTGTAAAGGTTGCCAAAGACTTTAAGAAATGAGGCAGGGTCTTTAGTCCCATCATATTTGATAGTTGGAGATATGTTACCAATATTAATGGAAATAATGAAGGGATCTAAAGGCTCATTTTGAATGGTTTGAAACATCTTGTTATTCATTATGGGTTGAGGAATAACATTGCCATAAGTGGAGGAATATAATTAGGATTAGCTTGAAGATGCAGAGTTGGAGGTTTATTAGCCATATTAGTAAAATGACATTAAAGTTGCATCATTTGATTGGTATTATAATTTTGAATTATATTCATTTGCTAGATTACTTGAGCTAAAAGTTGAGTTGTATCAAGAGGTTGGTTGATGTTGGTAGGACCACTCCCTAAATTGGTGTTAGGGGGAAGGTTATTAGAAGATGGATTGTGAGTGGGATTGTTAATTAAACTTGTCTTAATTACTCCCACATTAGTTTTAAGATTTTGAAGATGAGAAGTATCTTGGTAAGGAAAGGATCATACCCATCAACTTCGTCTTGAGGTGTTATTTGCACCATATTACAGTTCATGGATGAAGGAGGCAAAGAGGTGCCCCAAGAGTGATGGTTCTCTTGGGAAGAAAAGAGAAGAAGAAATAAACATCCCATATAGTATCTAAATGGATTTAGACTATCCAAGAAGATTCTAATAGTATATTTCATTATGATTGAAAAGAATGAACATAATGCAAAATAAGGAAGGATAGAGAACTTGATTGATAAACAAGGAATGTAGACAATAGTACAGGGTTGATTAGATCAACTTAGTATAGAAAAAAAGGTCTATAAATAGTACAGGGTCAACTAGGCCAACCTAGAATAGTATACAAGGGATAAAAAGATAGTACATAGTTTGCAAATAATACAAGGTTGACTGGGTCATTCAATACAGTAGACAAAAGCTAGAAAAATGTATAGGGTCAACTGGGTCAACCTAGTATAGTAGATAAGGAAGATAAGGAAGCTTATAACAAACTATGAATTGAAACAATATAACTTTTGTAAGTAATTTGAAAATAAATAATAGAAGGGAAACAAAACAATCAATTGGATTAATGTTAGCTAAATTAATTAAGGCACATAGCACAAAACCTTGCACAAACATTGGCTTAATGTAAGTCTTTACAATATGAAATACAATTGAGTAAATAGAAATCAATCAACTTAGAAAGTAAATAACTATCTAAATGATCAACTTGAATATTTATAAGATTATTAGGACATGTTTTTAAATGTGATGGGAAGTTGGCTATAATTAAGGAACTAGAAAGCAATCTAAGGATAGTTTCAGGTAGTTTGGGATGAAAGGGATCTATAGTGTTAACGATATAGGCTTGGTATTGGGGCATACCCCCTCATTTTACACACCAAAATGATAAGGGTGTTGGGTGCTTAGCCAGAATATATCATTAACTACATTTTATACTTGACCAGAACATCAAGTCGACTTCCCCCTTAGTGATGAAATCTAAGTAAGTTGGCCTTGGGTAGTCAAATGTGTGTATAAAATATAAAATATTGAAACTAAACAATTAATTGAAAACCACCTAATTAAGCTATGTGAGTTATTCTAACCATGCAAGCAATAAGAAATGAAAGTGTGAGTTAATTACTGGTATATAAAGGTTGATTCCAACTTTGAAATAAGGTACAATGTCAATACATTTGATAGTGTATGCATATAATATAGAATAGGGTTGATCTTAAACTATGGAAGCAAGGTCTAAAAATGAACAAGGTTGATAGAGTCAACCTAGTTATCTAGATAGCACATAGAATATAGAACTAGATTGATAAGGTCAATCCAGTTGATCGTTAAAAGGAAATTTTGAAGACTAAAAACTATGAAAGGAAAGAATGTAAAGAAAGAGATATAAGGATAAAAAGGAACCTTGGTGGATCAAATATGCAAATAAGGAAGATTGTTATGAAGGGCCAAAATTTGGTCAATAAATTGGTGACTTGTAAGGGTAGTATGCCTACTATACTAACCAAATTAGTAGCCTTATCAAACTAATGGCCAATGGAGTCAATATATTCTTAAAGATGACCAACAAGGATTATGCCAAAACAAAACATAAAGAAAAAAACCACACAACAATAGTGTTATCGAATAGATTTGTCCTTATCTAAAAATGTTTTATTTTGACTCAATACCCTTCTTCTTTCAAGAACAAATAAGTTAAACAACAAATGGATGAACTATCAATAATAATTCCCTTCTGAATTAAGGTACATCTCCCTTTAATATTTTCAATGAATTCAAGTTATTCTAATCATCATGATACACTTTTAACCAAAAAGTGCTTAAAGGCTAACTAACATCCATACATAATCATGTTATGAATGCGATATCTTTTTCTATAACAGCAGTTGGTAATAGAATACATAGATTCTATCTTCAATAAAAATCAAATAGATAAACATATATATATATTGTTGAACCAATAAATGATAAAACACATACAATGAATTGTCTAATGAAAGAGTAATTACTATATGAAGAAGATTTCACATAGAAAACCCAATTTCAAATACTCAAATGCACAGATATAAGTATGCAGTAATTGATTCTCCTTTTCATTCACATATGAAAAATGTTTTAGACAAATATCATATATATTGTAAACAATAGCAGTTCAGTTCTAAAATTTCTTATCTCCTTTTTCTTCACTATTCTTTATATCCATTTTTAACAACTAATAATATATATAGTTGCCCCATCTTTCAATCTTAATCAGAGTTAAAGTAACTCTAACCCATATGGGATTTAGTTCTTGTAAATTTATTTAAAGATCAAGTTTCAAATAGAAAACCAATTGAATAACTGAATAAAAGAAACTGTGTAAATAAGATCATGGCTGAAGTGATGGATTAGAATCTCCAGATTTATTGTGTTCAGCTGGGTAGGCACGTTGAGCTTTTCACTCCTAAAATGCTCTACTAAACTCCTAGAGTTTGGAGAGATTGGGAATACTGATGCGCTTTACCCTTGCCTTCCATATTTTTTCTTCCCTTTAAATTTTCCCCATCTTCTCTACATGCTTCAGGAGTGTGTCGATGCAGTGACAAAGAAGTGACTCTACCTTTGAAATATGAGAGAAATTTTTGGTTAATAAGTTGTCACTTTATTTAATGATGTTGATCTTTTCTCTGAAGGATTGAATCATAGTATTGATGTCCTCTTTTGGTTTTATATCATCTTTTATATATTTTACATCAACACATTGTATATCATGATGTAATGATTAAGTGAATTAAGTAATTTCTTTGATCATTTTTTTGATTTCAAATCACCCTGGTCGAGATACTGAATTCCTCCATTTAATGTTTTTCTTACTTACATACAGTACATCCTCATCCAGACCTGTCAAATTCTTTTTTGACAAAAAGTTTATTATCCCATACTTTTGTACCTCATCAATTATTTTGTCTTCAAGTATTCAATAGTAATTTTGGTTAGATCATATACATTCTTCAATTTATGAATGTATTTCATACCTTTCTAGATGATGCCATCCAACCAATCATCAAATACCCTGGTAACTATTTTGTTTTTATGTATCTGGTCTAGCATCTTTTGATTAATAGGTGATTTTTAATTGAAAGATAGGGGAAGTTGGGTAATAGGTTGTGAATCTAGATTATGAATGGCATTGATATACTCTGCCATTAATTGTAAGGTCTATTTCAACTCCTTTTTATCTTTCTCATCTTTCTAGGTTCTATTGACTATCCTTTTGGTAGATGCTTTAAGGTAATGCATATCCATGGCATGTGATACAATCCCAAGATCTATCTTTTCAATTGTAAAATCATGAATTGTAAGATCTTGAACTTCCTCATTAGTTCTTGGCTAGGCTATTTTTTACTCTAATTCCCTGTATTAGGGTCAACGTCTACCCTAAATGTTGTTTTTATTTTCTTGGATTTAGGAGTTTTTTCCACACACTTACTCACCATATCTTCCAATGGAAAATAAAATGGTACTATTTTCCTTTTGTTACTGATTGAACTTTATAGCCATTTGGGTGCAGAGACTGAAACTTTTTTAGCAAGAATTGATTGATCAAAAGGCACATTTGAAATAATCATCAGGTTAGCAGAATTAGAAGAAATCTCTATCAATTGATTTGCACTAACCTCCTCCATCATTGGTGAATCATATTCTTTATCACCTCTTGAATCCTCTTTAGAATTTAAACCTATGATTATTATTTTAGAAATTTGACTCTTTCTCTTGCTTTTAGTCCTTGATCTAGTGGTATGAGGAGGCAGAGTAGTTGTAAGGGCCTTCTTAGATTCTTTGATGACAGGATCCCTTCTAATTTTTGACTTGGAAGTACCTGCATCACAAATAGCAATAAGCTGGTTAGAGGAGCTTATTGGGGATGGTGATTCAACTATTGATATATATTGTTGGGAAACTTTATTTTGAGTTGCTTCTAGTTTTTGTTCCCTCAACCATTTCTCGATTCTCCTTATCATCAAGAGGGTCTTAACCTCAATCCTATCTTATTTATTTTTATCCCAATCAATTTCTAGAATAGGTAATTGTTTTATCTATTCAAATTATGGATCAATCACCTATTCTTTATTATCAAAAATTCTAGAAATGTTTATATTTAAATTAAGGGTAATTATTTATCTTAGGGAAAACCTGGACTGTAGTCTTCTTCTGACCTCAAATTCATCCAAATAATCCTCCTAATAATCCTTTAATTGAGGAATATGTGAAAACCCTATTCCAAGATCCAAGTTATCCCTAGCAAAACCTTTTCTATCAAATTAGGATCTAGTAGTGAAGTACTAAAAATTGAATTTTTTAACATCTAATTCTAAATTCAAAGCATCAGATACTGGCTAGGATGAATAACATTCAAGTTTAATAAGAAAAGATATACCAAATTTCTTTTTCACTTAGAATTTTTTATCTACATGTGTTAATTGTCTGCAGACTTTTATCAACAAAAAATGGTCAAAAACATACCTAGGTAAACTCAAAGGTTCACCGTCAAAACCCCCAACTCTGATATAAGTGAATTTATAAAATTGAATAAAGAAACTACCATAAATGTTGATCAACTACATATCCTCATTAGACAACCTCTTCTTGATGGTGTTTGCTAATTCATAAGTCATTCTCCCCATAAAAACATCATTAACCCTCCTATAATTCTCATAGCAATTATGCATTTATAATTATGAATAATAGCCATATATTTTTCTATCTTCAACCAAGGGTGCATGAGGTAGCCCTACCTATTGTATTCTAAATGCTAAGCAATAGAAGAGGTAAAGAGACATAAAAAATATTTATTCCCAAATAATTACTTAGACCTAGATGCAAACATTTAGTTACAATTTCCACCCAATCCAAATATTGCTCTCCTTGGAGGATCACCTGTATGAAAAAGTACATCCATTATTCCCATTAATATGCCTAACCATTAACCTTTACCCTGTGTAGTAACACTACAATATCTTTTACTTTAGGAATTATGTGATTTCTTGTTAATGGTTTAGACAGTCTTGAACCCCCTTTTTGGAATTTCAATAACCAATTCCTTGCAATCACGCTCTTGTAAATCGCTTTCTTTAGTGAAAAATAATCATAGGAAGAAGTAATATTGAGGTCAGAATATGGTTCCTTGGGAGGAATTCTCATCACAGACATAGGGTTTGTCTATTGATATGAAGTACAATATTACCATCTACAGTTTTGATGCACCTATTTTAAGGTTCATATCTATTCATGCATTCTAGAACTAATTTCGAGTATTGTATAGTCATGGGAAAGGCCACAACTTCGACCAAGCCACTTTCTACTATCTTCTACATCATAGGATTTGACATAGGATTTCTAGCCCTTTTCTTAAAATCTTCTAAGTCATATTGAACCAGAGAGGTGTCCCCAATTTTAGGAAGAGAATAGATGAGACCAAGACCATGCTCATAACCAAGAGATGTAGATTTCATGGCTACAAGTTGGAGGATATAAAAAAAAAATGTTTTGAACTTCTTAAACAATGCCGTAAACTCAAAAGGATTCTTCTTTCCAACCAAGTAATGTAAATAGCTTATAGTAAGAGTAAAACTCACCTTAAATGTATCTAAATTCATTCTAAAGTTGAGCAACAAAAATATTATACCACCTATGCTATTCTCCTTTGCATCATCTAGTATGTTTTTTTGCTAAATTTAACTTGTTCTCTCTTGATAAAGACATTAACCAGGTCAAATAATTAAACTAAAACAATACATGCTAAAAATGCTTGATAAGACATGAAATCTAACACATGCATTAATGGTAAGCATTTTTTACACATGATTTTAATGAGTAATGATTATCTATAACCTCATGAAAATTTAAAACTTTCTGATTTATAATGAGTTTTGGATATATTCTCCTCTCAATCTCTCACTAATTTTGACTTAGAGAAAGCCTTGGGGTGAGATGAGAGTATAGTCACTGAACCATTGAACTTTTGAAAATGTGGTTCAACTTCGAGGTTCAAAGATATGAGATGAACTACACAAATCGACCAATAGTAACATAACTTTTCAAGAAACTTTGAACTTTGAAATAATGAACCATTGAACTATTTAACTCCATTATGAGGTTCAAGTGGTATGTTCAATGATACATTCATTTATACAAGGGAACTGAGTGAATATGACTCCTTATAAAACATTGAGTATTGAATTCTTGAGATGTTGAACTCTTAAACCTCAAAAAAGGGTTCAAGTTCCATCAAAAGGTTCAAAGTCATAATTTAAATACACAAAGGGACAAATAGTTTACTTTGAGAAACATTGAATCATTGAACCTACTAAATCATTGAACTCTTGAACTCTGAGAATTGTTCAAGTTTAAAGGTTAAATTCTTTAGAAATTTCACACACAAAAGATGATAAGTGGGTGAACTTTTAAAAATAAAGAGATGACTTAATAAACAAAGGTATGACCAATAAGGGAAAAAAAATGATAACTTAACTCTCACCTAAGGAAAATTCATGAAAAATTGAATAAAGGGCAACTCAAAAGGTAACATTAGCTCTGACTAGGGACTGCATTTTATGGCAAAATATAGAGAACTCAAAAACTTTGGTTACGCAAACTGAGACATAGAGATGGAAGAAATTAAGTAAGATAAACCAAAATTGAGAAAGGAAAACACAACATGTGACAACAAAGGAAAGGCTATGTACAAAATAGGGGATACTTGTTTCACAGTCGATACAACTTAAGATATCCATTATAAGACAGGGGTAAAATAGCTCCATCTAGATATTCCAATTTAAAATAATTAGGACCAAGTACTTGATGAATTTTGAAAGGCCCCTTCCAAAGTGAATCAAATTTTCCATGTGCTCCTTTATGTTCTCTCCTTCTATCCCACAGTAATACTTCATCTCCTTCCATGAAATTTCTAGGTATAGCTTTCTAATCAAAAATATTTTTAACCCTAACTTGGTGAGTAGTAATTTGATTAATCAAGTCATCCCTTCCCTCCTCAATCTTAGTTAATTATATAACTCTTGTTTCTAAAGAATCTTGAAAGTACTGATCTTCAATAACATTTTATAATTTAGCTGCAGATAATTCTAGAGGTAATGATAACTATGCTCTTATCCCATAAACCATCTCAAAAGGCACCATTCCTATTTCTCTTTTTAGGGTTACCCTGTCAACCTAGAGTGTTTCATACAATATTTTATGCCAATGTTTAGGATTTTCACTCACCAATTTTCTCATGATAGTTGTCAAATTTTTATTACTAGACTCAGCTTGTTCATTCCCTTGAGGGTAGTAATCTGATGAGTGAGATAGAGATATACTGTGCTCATAACAAAAATAAGTAAGCTCAATTGAGGAAAAGTTGGTGGCACTATCTACTACAAGTTTATGAGGGACACCAAAATGTACCAGTATATTTTCTTTGATAAAATTACACACCACTTCTGAAGTGGTTCTCTTCATAGGGACTGCTTCAACCCATTTTGTAAAATAGTCTATTGTCATTAAACTATGAGTATGTCAAGCACTTGAAGGAGGTGAAAGAGGCCCAATAAATTCCAAACCCCATTGTTTGAGAGGTTATTCTATAATAATAGGTCTCAGAGGCAATACTGCAAGTTATGGTTTTCTTGAAAACATCTTACATTTTTCACAGTTAACCACCCATTTATATGCATCTTTAAACATACCTAACCAATAATAATAATTTATAAGGATTTTGAATGTTGTGATCTAAGAAGATAAATATCCACCATAGGCTTCATTATGAAAAACCTCCAATAATTTGTATTTTTGTTCCTTATCTGCACACCTCAGAAAGGTTCCATCTAGTTCCTTTTTGTATTAGACATCACCCCAAATGATATATTTTTCTGATTTTAACCTCAAATTCCTTTTCTTCTTTATAAATAAGTGACTGGGATAGTCTCCATAAGTAATATAGTGCACTACATTTAGGAACCATGGATCTTGTAAGCTTACCAATAAGACAGTAGGAATTTTTTTTTCTTCTTCTTCTCCTTCTTCTTCTTCTTCCTCTTCTTCTTCTTCTTCTTCTTCTTCCTCTTCTTCTTCTTCTTCTTCTTCTTTTTATTTACTTCTAGATATCCATTTGCACAAACCTTGACCTCTAACTAATTTGGTTGGTCTAATCTCCAAGTCATATTCTTTAATTTTAGTAACCCATGTTGCTCTATTGTTCATCTCAACATCTCGTTGAGTCAGAATGCTTTTCACTATCAAACTAGGAACAAATAAAATCAAATGAGAATGAAGTATATAATATCTAAATTGTTTAACAGCCTTTACTACAACAAAATCTTGTTTCTCAGCCAAAGAATATTTAAGTTCATGCTTATTGAGAGGAACACTCATAAAGGCTATTGGTGCCTCTACATTTAATTCATTTTTTTGTAACAACATACCAAACATGGTATGTTCTAAAGCATAATAGTAAATAACAAAATATTTTTGGAAATCAGGATTTATCAAAGTAGGTGTTTATACAATCACCTCTTTAATATCTTCAAATGATTTCTTAGCAACATCATTCCATTTGAATTCTTTTTTTTCACTCATCTTCCCCACAATATGTTTTGTAATCTCAGCAAAATTAGGAATGAACCTTCTAAGAAAATTAATCTGACCAAAAAAAAGACTTAACTCTAGTCCTATTAGAAGGAAGACTTAGTTGTTGTATTACTCTAACTCTTTCTAGGTCAATCTTTATTCCATCCTTTAAAACTAGGTGTCCCAATAACTTCCCTTTTGTAACATATAAAACTACCTTCTTAGGGTTAAGAGATATCCCATGACTCCAACATCTTTGTAAAGTGGTCTCCAAATCCTTTAGATGATCCTTTTTCTAGAGAAAATAGTCAAATCATTAAGATAGATGACACAATAAGTATATCTTTTAGATCTTTAAAGGATGAATCATCACCCATTGAAAATTTGCACCAGCATTGATCAAACCAAAGGGCATACAATTATAAGCAAAAGTTCCTTAAGGTGTAGTGAAAGTAGTTTAATGTTGGTCAGTTGTAGCTACACTTATCTGGTTATAACCTGAGAACCCATCTAGCATGGACATCATTTCTAACCCAGCAATAGGTTTCAAGATGTGATCCATCATAGGCAAGGGATAATTATCTTTTAAATTGGATTCGTTCAAATTCTTGAAGTCAACATAAATTCTTATTTCTCCATTATTTTTATGTACTGGAACAATGTTTGTCACCCAGGTGGAGTGATGAATTGGATAAATAATCCTAGCCTTCAACATCTTGTTAATCTTCTTAAAGATAGCCTCAATAACTTTTGGGTTATAATTTCTTAGCTTCTACCTAAATGGAGTTGCATTTTCTTTCAAAAGAATATGATGCTGAAACTACCCACATCTAAAATCTTTAAGATCATCATATCACCAAGCAAAGACATCCTTATACTTAATCAATAGAATAATTAATTTATTTTTCTCCTCTGGTGAATAACACCTACCAATGGAGATTTATTTGGGATTAGTTTCACTCCCAATGTTGATTTTCTCATAATCCTCTACTTTTTTAGAATTCTGGGCAAGTTTGCCTTTAGTATATTCATCTTATCTAGTAAACAAATATTCTAGAGAGACCAATCCTTTAGGGATTTTGTTTCCTTTTAATTTAATTACATTATCTTTTGAATTTATCCCTGGATCAGGACTGAATTCTTTACATTCTATTTTAGAACCTTCAAAATAAGTCCTTAAGAACATCTCAGCATTCTCTAAGAATTTTTTGATATGTTTATTACTCTAAAAAACTTGCCAATTTTCAGCATTATTTAGGACATTAGGACGATAGACTAGTTCTATTTTATATAAATCCCTTTTGAAATTAGGGTGTGGGAGAAAAAGAGAAGTTGATACTTCTAGATAATCCATCCATGTGTTCTGGTCTCTGGGAAGTGCTTCAATAGAAAAGGCATCAAAATATTCTATCTCATCCCAAACTCTATTTTTTTAATGTCTCAATCTGTCATTTGTAACTGAAAAAATACCTCACTTATTTGACAATTAATTCAGCATCTCTTCTTGTCTTGAGCATCTTTACACCTTTTGCTTTAGCTTCATTTAACCCAAGCAATAAAGCCTCATATTATGTAGTGTTATTAGTGTTTTTAAATTCTAATTTCAAAGAGTAAGAAAAAGTTTCACCTTCAAGTGAGATCAACACAACCCCTACTCCTGAACTAGTAGTAGCACAACTTCTATCAAATTGCATAGTCCATATATCATTTGAATGAATAGACTTTGGGATAGATTCTTCCTTTAAGTCTTCAAAGGAGAAAAAATAGTTACCAAATTCATATTCTTCAAATAAAATTTGAGGCTTAAGATCATCAGATGGGTATAAAATAAACTTGCATTTAGATTTAGGTTCTAGCTTAATTTTCTACTTTTCCACTAGAATTGTAGCTTCTTACCAATCAAATTTAATCTATCCACCTAAATCTTTTCAAAAAGTCTTGCTCAACAATATCCCATAACAAGTAGGGATATTCACTATCAAGATAGTCAACTTCACCTTTTTATCAGGATAGATTGTAAAAGCAACTCATGCATCTTTAATTTGTCTGAGCAAAGAAATATATTTACCATCCATAGAGTAACATCTACCAAATATTTTTTTAAGGGATAATCCTAAAGCTTTGGCTATAGAAGAAGGCATTATATTATCAAAATCACCTGAGTCTATGATATAATTGTTGAGTTTATGACCATTTATGAACAAAGAAATATATAATGGATTGGACTTCATATCAGCCATATAAGGAGTATCATCAAATGAATTGAGGGTCATTCTAGGAGTATGAGTGGGTGATTCACATAGAGAAGTAAATAATTAGGCAATGGGAGACTCAGTATTAATGTTTTATTGACTTTTAGATTCAACTTGTGTAGGGCTATTTTTGACATATTTAACCAATTTATCAAGTTCTTTAAGTTTCAACCTGAGGTATTCAACAGGAGATATTTGAATTTTTGTAGACTTAAAAAATTCTAAAATATCAAAAGAAGTCTCACAATCATTTTTATGTAATAATTTATTTTCTTGGGTCTTCAAATTAGCATCAGAGGTTTTAGTAAAAGGTTTCTTACCTTTAACGGGCACTTCTTAAGTATTAGAAAATCTTTGATTCTTTTGACTTCTGGTAAGCACAGCACATGAAGGATATTCAAGAGTAACTAATGTTTTACCTCCTCTTTCTAAATTTGACTCATATTCTAGGAAATATATTTCAGTCACCAAGTTCCTTAAGGTTCCTTTCTTCTTCAATAATCTCCCCTAACACATCTTGAGTAGTAGTCATTTGAGCATATATAAGTATCTCTGAACAAAAAATTTTGTCATGATCGGTAGTCAAATGAAAGGCACACATGTTACCTCTTCTAAGAGGGGCTTCAATAGTTAGCCTTGGTTGTGTTGATGTAAGTGGTAATGTCTTACCAATATTTACCTGTTGATTAAAATTTTTCCTGCCAATGTCTTGATATAGTTGTTGGAATGAAGCACCAGTCTTAGGTAATTGTCTTTTTAGGATAATCATATCATTGACTAGCCTTTGAACTATAGGATTTGTAGAGGATGAGGGATGAGCATTAGGTAATTGGACTTTTTACTTTCATTTTCCAGCCATAATAAGATCGTCTTGTAACCCAACTGCCAAGGATTGTGTGGCTACTATATCGATAATTGTACCTCTTCTAAGATGAAAACTTATATCAAGAGGCATAGAATTAATAAATAAACATTTATGATTCTCAATAGTCAGCCTTTTAGTAGTAGGAATCTTGTACATAATTCTATTAAATTTGGCTATAAAATCCCTCATAGGTTCATGTATCTCCTTTAGCTGAGTCAATTAAGTAAGAAGGGAATGGTCATCTTCTGCACTTTTTAACCTTTTTACAAATGTAGTTTTCATATCAATCTAGTTTTTGATTGAGGAATCAGTTAGATGATAAAACTATTGTGCTACAGTATCGGTTATATTTTGCACAAAAAGTCTTATGGCTACATCTTGATGTTGCACGCCTAATACACCACATGTTATTGCAAAGGCGCTCAAATGCTCCTCTAGTGATTGTCTTCCATCTCTATTAAATTTGTGTAAATTTTATCTTACATTTTTAGGCAAAGGATTCAGGTTCACCCCTAAATTTAGAGGCCCTATAGTTGCTCCTCAAGGTTGAACCATTGAAAGAAAACTTATGACAAAAGGAAAGATAGTACCAAAAAGAGTTAAGACTTGAAATATAGAGGATGTAGAGGGTTTAAGAGGGCTAGAAGGTCTACTTATAGCTTTTATAACATGGGTAGGAATATAAGGAAAATTTAGGCTTTACAATGTTTAAAAAGTAGAATCCTCAATTCCCTCTCTTCTCAAAGACCTTGTGTATCTTCTGGAATCTAGCTTATGATATTATAACTATTAATTTCTATGATGTTCTTAATCTCTTCACACTTTAAGGGGTTTGATTTCTTGATGCATTTTCTACTTGCCTCCTTTTCCTAAGTAACAGTAATCTCAAATTATCGATCAATTCTTCTATTTCTAAAATTCCACTTGATCTTCGATAATCATCAATATTCTAATGAGTATACCAAGTAAGAGTATTTAACTTGACCAATTATATCTTCCTGCTCATCTTGAAAACCAAGATTCGGTTGTAAAATAGGAATTATATTTTCATGTGGAAGCACCATTGTTGCTTCATATTAAGGCAACTAATCTTTCAATAAAGATTTCAATTTCCATCCCCAGCAGAGGCACCAAAAATTATTGGCTAACAGATTTGTCCTTATGTAAAAATATTTTATTTTGACTCAATACCCTTCTTATTCCAAGAAAAAATAAGTTAAATAAAAAATGGATGAACTATCAAGAATAGTTCCCCTCTGAATTAAGGTACAACTCCCTTTAAGATTTTTAATGAATTCAAATTATTCTAATCATCATGATACACTTTTAACCAGAAAGTGCTTAAAGGCTAACATCCATACATAATCATGCTATGAATGCAATATATTTTTATATAACAACAATTGGTAAAAGAATACATAGATTCTATCTTCAGTAAAAATCAAATAGATAAACATATATATATATATATATATATGTTTATCTATTTGATTTTTACTGAAGATAGAATCTATGTATTCTTTTACCAATTGTTGTTATATAAAAATATATTGCATTCATAGCATGATTATGTATGGATGTTAGCCTTTAAGCACTTTCTGGTTAAAAGTGTATCATGATGATTAGATAAACATATATATATATATATATATATATATATATATATATATATTATTGAACCAATAAATGATAAAACACATACAATGAATTGTCTAATGAAAGAGTAATTACCATATGAAAGAAGATTTCACATAGAAAACCCAATTTCAAATACTCAAATGCATAGATATAAGTATACATTAATTGATTCTCCTTTTCATTCATAGATGAAAAATGTTTCAGACAAACATCATATATATTGTAAACAATAGCAGTTCAGTTCTAAAAAATTTTCTCTTTTTTCTTCACTATTCTCTATATCCATTTTTAACAATTGAAAATATATATAGTTGCCCCATATTTCAAACTAAATCAGAGTTAAAGTAACTTTGACCCATACAATATTTATTTTTTACAAATTCATTTAAAGATCAAGTTTTAAACAGAAAACCAGCTGAATAAATGAAACTGTGTAAATAAGATCATGGCTGAAGTGACAGATTAGAATATTTAGATTTTTTGTGTTCAGTTGGATAGGCACATTGAGCTTTCACTCCTAAAATGTTGTAATAAACTCCTATATTTTTGAGAGATTAGGAATATTGATATGTTTTACCCTTGCCTTCTAGATGTTTTCTTCCCTCTAAATTTTCCCCATCTTTTTCACGTGCTTCGAGAGTGTGTCGATGCAGTGACAAAGAAGTGACTCTACCTTTGAAATCTGAGAGAAATTTTTGGTTAATAATTTGTCACTTTATTTAATGATGCTAATCTTTTCCCTAAAGAATTGAATCATAGTATTGATATCCTTTTCTAGTTTTCCATCATCCTTTATATATTTTACATCAATACATTGAAGATCATGCTGTAATGATTGAGTGAATTCAGTAATTTCTTTGATCATTTTTTTGAGTTCAACTTGCCCTTATCAAAATACTAAATTCCTCCATTCAATATTTTTCTTACTTACATATAGTACATCCTCATATAGACCTGTCAAACTCTTTTCTGACAAAAACTTTGTTATCCCATACTTTTGTACCTTGTTAGTTTGGTTCATCACACTAATCAATTTGCCTTCATCTTTTATCCACAAAGCATTTTGTCTCTTCAAGTAGTCAATAGTAATTATGGTTAGATGATATACATTCTTCAATTTATGAATGTATTTTATACCTTTCTGGATGATGCCATCTAACCAGTCATCAAATACCCTAGCAACCATTTTGTTTCTATGTATTTGGTCCAACATCTTTTGATTGATAGGGTATTTTAGATCAAAAAATAAGAGTAGTTGGGCAATAGGTTGTGGATCTAAATTATGAATGGCATTAATGTACTCTACCATTGACCATAAGGTTTATTTCAACTCCTTTTTATCTTTCTCATCTTTCCAAGTTTTGCTGACTATCTTTTTGGTGGATGCTTCAAGGTGATACACATCTGCAGCATGTGATGTAGTCCCAAGATCTATATTTTCAATTGTAAAATCCTAAATTGTAGGATCTTGAACTTCCTCATTTGTTCTTAACTGAGTTATTTCTGCACTCCAATTCCCTGTGTTAGGGTCGGTGTCTACCCTGGATGTTGTTTTTAGTTTATTGGATTTAGGAGTTTTTCCTAAACACTTACCATATCCTCCAATGGCAAAGAAAATGGTATTATTTTCCTTTTGTTTTTGATTTAAATCTTCAGCCATTTGGGTACAAAGGCTGAGACTTCTTTAATAGGATTTGATTGATCAGAGGGCACATTTAAAATAATCATCAGGTTAGTATAATTAAAATCAATCTTTGTCTGTTGATTTACACTAACCTCCTCCATCATTAGTGAATTATATTATTTATCACTTATTAATTCTCCTGAATCCTCTTTAGAATTTAAACCTATGATTATTTTTTTATAAATTTGACTCTTTCTCTTGCTTTTAGTTCTTGATCTGGTGGCACGAGGAGGCAGAGTAGTTGTAAGGACCTTCTTAGATTCTTTGATGATAGGATCCCTTCCAATTTTTAACATGGAAGTACTTACATCATAAATAGAAATAAGTTGGTTAGAGGAGCTTATTAGGGATGGTGATTCAACTATTGATGTATATTGTTGGGAAACTTTATTTTGAGTTGCTTCTAATTTTTGTTTCCTCAACCATTTCTCAGTTCTCCTTATCACCAGGAGGGTCTTAACCTCAATTCTATCTTCTTCATTTTTATCCTAGTTAATTTTTGGAATAGGTGATTATTTTATCTATTCAAATTATGTATCAGTCACATATTCTTTATTATCAAAAATTCTAGAAATGTCCATAGTTAAATTAAAGGTAATTATTTATCCTAGGGAGAACCTAGACCATAGTCTTCTTTTGACCTCAAATTCATCTGAACAATCCTCCCAATAATCCTCTAATTGAAGAATATGTGAAAACCCTATTCCAAGATCCAAGTTATCCATGATAAAACTTTTGTTGTCAAATTGGGATCTAGCAGTGAAGTACTAAAAATTGAATTTTTTAAGATCCAATTTTAAATTCAAAGCATCAGATACTATTTGGCATGAATAACATCCAAGTTCAATAGGAAAAGATATACCAAATTTCTTTTTTATTTGGAATTATTTATCCACATGTGTTAATTGTTTGCAAACTTCTATCAACACAAAATGGTCAAAAACATACCTGGGCAACCTCAAAGGTTCACTGTCAAAACCACTAAATCTGATATAAGTGAATTTGGAAAATTGAATAAAGAAACTACCATAAATATTGATCAGCTACATAGCCTCATTAGGCAACCTTTTATTGATGTTGTTTACTAATTCATAAGTCATTCTCTCAGTTAAAATATCATTAACCCTCCTATAATTCTCATAGCAATAATGCATTTGTAATTGTGAGTAATAGTCATAAATTTTGCTATCTTCAACCAAGGGTGCATGAGGTAGCCCTAACCATTGTCTTGTAGATGCTAGGCAATAGAAGAGGTATGAAGACATAAAAATCTTTATTCCCCAAATAATTACTTAGACCTAGATGCAAACATTCAGCTACAATTTTTTCCCAATCTAAATATTGCTTTCCTTGGAAGATCACCTGTATGAAAAATTACATCTAGTCTTCTCAATAATATGCCTAAGCATTGCCCTTTAGCTTGTGTACTAACACTACAATATCTTTTACTTCAAGAATCATGTGATTTCTTGTTAATATTCTGGGTAGTCTTGAACCCCCTTTTTGGAATTTTAATAACCAATTCCTTGCAATCATGCTCTTGTAAATTGCTTTCTTTAGTGAAAAATAACCATAGGAAGAAGTAATATTGAGGTTAGAATATGGTTCCTTTGGCAGAATTCCCATCATAAATATTAGGATTTATCTATTGATATGAAGTAAAACATTACCATTTATAGTTTTATTGCACTTATTTTGAGGTTCATATATATTCATGCATTCTAAAACTAATTTCAGGCATTGTACAGCCATGGGAAAGGCTGCAACTTCGACCAAGCCACTTTCTACTATCTTCTACCTCATAGGATTTGACACAAGATTTCTAGCCCTTTCCTTAAAATTTTCTAAGTCATATTAAACCAGAGAGTGTCCCCAATTTCAAGAAGAGAATAGATGAGACCAAGACCATGCATGTAACCAAGACATGCAGATTTCATGGCTATAGGTTTGAGGATATAATGAAAAAAAAATGTTTCGAACTTCTTAAACAATGTCATAAACTCAAAAGGATTCTTCTTTCCAACTAAGTAATGGAAATAGCTTATAGTAAAAGTAAAACCCACCTTAAATGTATGTTAAATCACTGTGAATTTGAGCAACAAAAATCTTATACCCCCTGTGTTGTTCTCCTTTGCATCACCCAGTATGTTTGTTTGCTAAATTTGACTTGGTCTCTCTTGATACAAACATTAACCAAGTTGAATAATTAAACTAAAATAATACGTTCTAAAAATACTTGATAAGACATGAAATTTGACATATGCATGATTTTAATGAGTAATTATTATCTATAACCTCATGAAAATTTAAAACTTTTCACTTTATAATGAGTTTCAAATATATTCTTCTCTAAATCTCCCACTAATTTTGACTTATATAAATCCTCAGGGTGAGATGAGGGTATAGTCACTGAACCATTAAACTTTTGAAAATGTGGTTCAACTTTGAGGTTCAAAGATACGAGATGAACTACATAAACTAACCAATAGTCACATGACTTTTCAAGAAAATTTGAACTTTGAAACAATGAACCGTTGAACTATTGAACTCCATTATGAGGTTCAAGTGGTAGGTTCAATGATACATTAATTTATATAAGGGAACTGAGTGAACATGACTCCTTACAAAACATCGAGTATTAAATTCTTGAATCGTTGAAATTTTGAACCTCAAAAAAGGGTTTAAGTTCAAATTGAAAGGTTCAAAGTCATAATTGAAATACATAAAGGGATAAACAGTTTGCTTTGAAAAATATTGAATCATTGAACCTACTAAACCATTGAATTCTTGAACTCTGAGAATGGTTCAATTTTAAAGGTTCAATTCTTTAGAAATTTCACACACAAAAGATGGCAGGTGGGTGAGCTTTTAAAAATTAATATCTGACTTAATAAATAAATGTATGACCAATAAGGGAAAAAAATGATAAGTTGACTCTTGCTTAAGGAAAACTCACAAAAAATTGAATAAGGGTGACTCAAAAGGTAATAAACAGCAATACCAAGCAAAGACAACATAAAACAAGATAAGGACAAACTCACACATGTGCATAAACACTTAGGGAACACAAAGAAAATAGGAAACTATGTACAAAATAAAAGGAAAAATCAATAATAATACTTTAGATATATCCCATTGACTGTGATATGCATCTCCTCTCCATCAAAATTTGAGAGTCACTAAGCCTTTAGGAAGCTTGTTGGATTTCAATTGGACAATCTACCCTCCATATTATTTTTGTAGTTTAGATTGATTCTTGGAAGAAAACTCAGCCTCTTCTTGTATAAAAAGTACTATTTGTTGGTCATTATCAAAGACCTACAAATTAGTGCAATTATTTGGTATGGATGGTCTCACAATCACCTTTAGATGGGGTTGGTTTTTGTCTTCCTTTATGCCCTTCGGAACATCAAATTGAGCACCAATAGATGCCAGCCTATCAGCATGCTTATTGTCTTCCCTTGGAATAGATCTGATGTTAAAATCCATTAAATCTTCTATAAGGTCCCAAACTCTGTGCTTATAGGATTTAAGCAAGGAGTTCTTTGTTAAATTCTGCCCTCTAACTTGATTCACAACAAGTTCGCTATCACCAAACACTTGCAATTCCTTAACACCTATTTTCCTTGCCCATTCAAGGCCATGGATAAGGGCCTCACACTCTTCCATATTACAAGTGCATGAGAATTGAAATCTAAAGGATAAAAAATACCTTTCCTTTGAAGGTGAAACTAGCATAGCTCCACCACCTTCCCCCATCTTACTTCTAGACCCATCAAAGAAGAGCTGACATAAGCCATTCACATCCTCACTTGGATTCATCAAATTAGGCATGAAAGATCCCTTCTCATGCATTTAATAGGTTCTAGACTAGATTCTTCAATAAAATTGTAAGGATCATGCTCATAGTTGTCATCTCCCCACTCATCTAGGAACAAATTAGAAATTCCCTCAAGGGAAGATGATGGAGATTGGTCAATATGAAGCTCCTCCTCAAAAATGATAGCATAGTTAACAGTCACCACCTTAGGTGAGTATGGTTCAAAGTGATTTATATGGATATGTTCTAACTCAATCTTCACCTTAGTGCCATATTTTATCCTAAACACCATGTAAGACCAATTGGCTACCAAATATCCACCTATCTTAGATGTAAAATCCCTTGACAAGATAAGAACAAAATAGGGAGATAAATATACTACTACCACATCATGGGGAATTTAAAAATTAGGACAATCATGAAGGTTCAAACTCAAACCTTTCACTACCCCCAAAATCTTGGTTAGTGATACATCTAATTTGCAAAACTCTAGTCATTGGCTCATACTTGACGCCTAACTTAGTTGTTATACAATTGGGCATAACTAATGTGATTTTTCCACTATCTATGATGAAATTATGAACCAATAAATCACCAATGATTATAGATAGGTAAAAAGGAGGAGTCTTCTCATCTTTCTTCACTTGACCATCTATGGATTAAGTTCCATTAACCAAAACCACATTGTCATTTCTAGATGGGCCAGCCTATTTGACCAATCCATGAAATTCCTTTTGAAGTATATATTTATGCCCTGGTAATGTTAGATAATCCCATAATGAAATATTCATATGAAGCTTCTTCATTTGGTCCACCACATTGATGGAAGGATTACTCACCTTGGGGTTTTCTTTATGAACATTGGTGCCTTGTGATGTGGCTTACGAAGGTAGAGTTGTAGCGGCAAGCTTAAAGTTTGGAGTCCTTTGATTTTCTTGTGTTTTAGGAGATTAAATAGGCCCAATTCTAATCTGATCTATTGTAGGAGTCAAAATAGGGCCTTGACTAGTTCCTTGAGTTTCTTCAACAGCCTTCCTTTTGGACGTAGTATTAGAGGCAACATTAGTATTCTGATTGCTTATATTTCCCAAGAAATTAATGGCATAAAAATCACCCTAAAAATTCTTTATGAGGGTAGCATCAATCTAATTTTGTCCATTTTCCACCCCATCTTGCATGGATCCTTCAAAATTTGAAGCTTGGAAAGATTGACTGCCTTGCATTACCATACCTTGATTGTGCATTTCATTTGCATAAGCAACTTGTTCTTAACCATGTTCAAAAGATGGATAGTTGAGTTTTTATTGGACCAAATTTTTCTAAGTGGGGACAAGGGATTTGAAGGATGAAGGGTCACTAGGATTATATCTTTGATAAAGATTGACATGGGTAATTTGGCCTTATCCCTAATTATTGCCCTAAAAAGGAGGTTTATTTGTTTATCCAAATTGATTGTAGGATTGATATGGATTATAACCTTGGTCTTATTGCCTTTTGAGAGAAACCAGTTCACTAATAACACTTTGGATCAAAATTTTGACTTCATGTATTTCATTAGTAGGGGTAATGGCAGATTTTTTTTGACTAGGCAAAGGAGCTAAAGTGGGCAATGCACTTTGACTAGGAGAATGCAAATTAGGGAATAGTGCATTGAAAGTCTAGGAAATATCTTTCCTGATTGGATAAGATAATTCTCAACATTTATGTCTATTTCATAGGAATCAGGTAATGTGTTTCTACCCATAGATTGAATCATCATAGCAATGTCACTATTTAATGCTTTCAAGTAGTACAAAAATGCATAGTTTATGGTTAGCCTCACAAGAATTGGGATTCTATCCCAAGTTTTTTAGAGCTTAGTATTAAAATCTTTCATGAATTCATGTGGTTCCTTCTTTATTGTGATCAATTGCTCAGCTAGAGATAGGTGATCACTCTTTTCCCCAAACCTATCAGTCAATAGGATCCCCAACTCATCCCATGATCCAATAGAATTTACAAGTAGTGTCCCATACCAGTCTAAAAATTTTCATTTAAAATACAAGGCCAACAACCTAATAGCTACATTTTATTAGGTAATATTATGGATGTTACAAAAAATTTCTATATTCTTGATGTGCTCAATGGTAGTAATTGGACCATCTCCACTAAAATATGTGACACTCTTGAGGGTAACTCCTGGAATTTGATCATATTGGGCAAGATGCAAGGGAGATGCCCTAGTAAAAGGCACAAAAGGTTGTATTTTAGCCATGTTGGAATGATCACTATCAGTGTTTGGAATGGAATGTAACACAAAATTAGAATCTTTAAACATAAAATCTCTTTTGTAAGGATGAGTATTGACAAACCTGAACATTTTGGTGGAATAAGGAGGTAAATCGACAAACTCAAAGGATACACCTTTAGCAACAGACCTAGTGGTCACCTTTGGCATGGAAAATAGGAACTTATCATTAACCAAAGACTTGAATTCTTCAATGGAGTCACTAGGTATTGAATGTAGATGTTTCTTTCTCTTCAACATTGCCAAGACCAGCATCGATCTTGAACAATTTTGTAGGACTTAGAGGTCCCACCGGGTGTGCCAAAAATTATTGATGCTTGGATTTTCACCCTTTAGGAGATGATCAGTTATCCTCATCCAAACATCAAAATGGAATCATCTCTCTTGCTTTGGGTGATAATTTCATTGAGATAAATCTCTAGATTACGGGATAGCTACCCTTGATGCACCTTTAAAGCTCTCTCTAATCTATCAATTGTGTATGAAAAGGGGGTAAGGAAAATAACTAAGAAAACAAAATGGTGATGCACCAATATGTATTATGTCCTCTTATTTGATTGAAAATCCACTGCTTAAAGGTAAACAAGGATGTTTCACACAAACTCACAACTAAAAATACATTGTTGCATCAGTATTTTGTAAGTTAGATTTAGGAAGGTACTTGATATGTAGGAGGGTGAAAAATGATTCCACAAAGAGAATAAACATATACCACTTCTAAGACTCTTATACACTTAGTAAAGAATACTAACAAAGACCTACAACATCCCTTTTGCACATTGCTAAGTAACCATAGATTGGCATACTATAAAAGTAACTCTTTCACTAGTCATTATCAACAAGATTCAAACCTACACTCAATAGTACAATGTGTGAATGGAAAAATCACTTGTATAATTATGCAAGAGTTTTACAAGTATAAATTTGGCTAGAATTTTCCCAATAACCAATGAAGGCTACCAAATAAGCCAAGAGAATGCATATTTATAGCTTTGAGAGGTGGAGCAATCAAAATAAGTTTAAGGGTCACTTGGACATCTATAAGTTTGATAGAAATAGTTACATTTGCATGCAAGAGAATAGTGGGCAAGTTGTACCATGTCACTAGACGAATCAGTTACAACTGAAACAAAAGTATCAGTTATATTTTGTTACAATTGGACCAAATGCCTCAATTATGTTTGAATCAACTATAGTTGAATAAATTAGAACTAAAACAAATGCCTTAGTTACAATTACCATGTTTTACCTTTATACTCACCTTCAGATTCTTACTAAGCCTTTTGACACTAATGGATATTTTCACAGTTTGAAATTTATGTCTTCCAGGCTATCACCCTCCTTACTCCTTCAAAACATTTTCGTCAGACTCATTGTTCAAATGCCAATGGCTAGTTTTCATAGTTTGAAATTGATGTTTGTGGGGTTGTCACCTTATTGTCTATTCTCTTTGAAACATGTTTCTGGCCTTCTTTTGGGATAATTATTTCAAACCAATTTTCCTAAAGCAATATCTTAGTATTTTCTTTTGAAGGAAATGTTTTGGATCTTTTGTTCAGGCTCAGACTTCTCCCGCAAGAATTCATTTAGCTTTTGCTTTTGGGCCATCTCTATCGATGAGTTTTTTGAAATAATTCATTTCTTTGAACTTTTTGTTTGGCCCTTTTATTCTTTGAAATAACCCTTTAGTAAAGTGAAAAATACTTTTTTTGAAAGGAAACATACCCTTTGACTTCTTTCAAGTGACCCTTTAGAAAAGCTAGAAGTGTCCTTCGGCTATTGGAAATGACTCTTTGAAGCTCTTGCAAATGAACCTTCCAAAAGGAAAAAATACCCTTTAGATTTTTTGAAATGGTTCACCTTCTTGAGGAAATAATCTTTTGGAATTTTGAAAATGTCCCTTCAAAAAAGTTGAAATGCCCTTCAGACTTTTTGAAAAGTACCTTTTGGCATTTAGAAATGACTCTCAAAAAAACTAGAATGTCCTTCGAAAAAGTTACAAGCACCCTTTGGAAAATTTATTTCAAAAAAAAAGTCTAAAACAATTCCTTTGGAAATATTTAAGTGGACCATTTCTTGCAATAAAGATACCCTTCAAAAAAATTGAAACGGACCTTCAAAAAAGTTGTTTGTTTCCCTTTGAAAAATCAATCTCGAACAAATTTTTTGAAAGAATTTGGCACTTAAACAAAAAACTTGAGGACAAAAAACCCAAAGACAAAACCTTCAAAATAATGAACACTTAGTCAAAAATAAAAGACCTAAAATATTTCAAAGGCTTAACAAAGACCAAATAAATAGACTTGTATGTTTGTTATGGCTTTGTCAAAGAACACTTCTCTCAAATAAAATTTAAGCATTGGCCCTGGCCAAAGGTATAGACTTAGACGGTTTTGTTTTCAAATAGGAGTGCCCAATTTTGTCTTGAAGGGTTAAAATTTGGTTGATAGTATTATTATTCAAGCCAATACTTATGTTACTTATATTTACTGAAGAGAGGAGAACAAAGTTATATTATTCTTACCTGAATGTAAAGTTGTCAAGATTCAATCTCTTCCTTAGCCAAAGGGGATTCACAAGAGGTTATTGTGGTTTGTAAGGATCACTAAGAAAGTCCAAAACATCCAAGACTTATCCACAAGACTATATCCAAGTATAAAGCCTAAGCTAAGACTCCTCAATTAAAATGGTAGAAGAGCATATTTTAAAGAAGCATGAGTGAATAATAAATATTGATTGCATAGTGAAATAAGGACAAAATGATCTTGTATTTATAGGTAGATCTTACTCTAAATCCTTTTGAATATGTTGGTTGTACAGGGTTGGCCCAGTCAACCCTGTATGTTTTTGGTCAATTATTCACTAGGTCTCGAGCTAGGTCAACCAAAGGGCTAACACAAATCTCAATTGAAAATCTCCTAAAATAGTATAAGGTTGACCCAGTCAACCCTATATTGTAATCAAAGGCCAAAAACTGTACAAGGTAGACATAGTATAGCTAAATTTCAAAAGGGGATTAAGGTGAGTAAAAGAGGGATGAAAAGAGGAAAAATACTAGAGGAGTATGCAAGGGAGGAGTAATATCTTAGGGAATTGTTTTAGGAGCTAGTTGGATTGATAATAATGTGGTAATAAGGGACAACAATCTTGTGAACCACCAATGGTCTGCCCACCACTTTCCTAGTGCACCCCTTAGGGTATGCACTCAGAGAGGTTGAGTCTCTATGGGTTCCTACACTATCAAAAGTGTTTCAACATGGAGGTAAGATGTAATGGATTTCTTAAGGTAGATGAATAGAAGGCCTAATTATAGAAATTAATACTCTTCCTTACACTTAAATACATACAAAATCAACTAATTACACTTCATGTGACCTGTTATAAGTAGACTATTTACACAAAGATCGAGAGAGTGAGATGAACACAAGGAGAGATGACTATCACTTGCCATTCAACTATGAACTAATTCACAAATTAGACATAAATTTTAGACCTCAAAACTAGCTTTAAATATTTTATTCAAAGTAAAAATCAGTAGTAAAACTAGTAGGGCTTTTCCATACTAGATGTGGATGATTTATAAAGCCAAAAGTAGTTGCTTATATAGAGAATTATGAAGAGAGGGAGAGGGGAGCGTAGAAGGAGAAGATTTAAAAGTGTCCATGTGAGAGTTAAAACAAGGAGTTATGAATAGTATAAATAGTCTTCCAAATCCATGTGTTACACTTTTGATGATGCTTCAATCCTCCAGGTGGCATAGGAGTTAAAACTTGGATTGACACCTTGATCATCCTCTTGAAAACTGACCTTCCTTACATAATAAGAGTGACAAATGGGATTATTAATCATAAATTCACCATTAATTCCTTTATAACTCCTCATAAGACACCTATCATGCATTAAAAAACTCCTTTGATCTGACATTTCATTATTCATATGCCTAGGTGTCTTAAAACTCCTCATTTCCCATGCCTAACTTGGTATAAGTGGCTCAAAACTCAAGTTCATCATCTCCAAGTCATTCTATATCCATGTATGGACCTAAAATATATTATTAGATCTAAAATATCTTATTATACCTAAAACAATCCATTTTGGTTCTTAGAACAACTCCCAAGACTCCATTTTGCTCCTCAAGCTCTCACTAGGCCTATTTTCCTATAGCCTTAAAAACTTGTAAACCTCATTGTGTATAATAATGTAAAAAGTATAATTAAAAAAGGTAATATTTTAGGACCCATTATACTCTTACAAATTCATGTCAAATTTCATGTTCATATTCTGAGTGGAAGCCTATTTTTTGTCTTTCTCTCCTCAGTTAGGCCTCCTTAAACCCTATTTTCCTACTCTAGACCTCTACCACACATGTGAAATCATAAAAAATAATTTTATTCACTTTACCTAGGTTATTACCAATTTCCATGTCAATTTTTAGGTCTTGATACCCTATGTAAGTGTGAGAACCATGAAATGGCCTTGCCACCTAGTCTCATTTTAGGCATGTTTGAGACTGCCTTGGAAAATGGAATTTTTTTAACCTTTTCCATAATATCATATGAATATTTTTGGATTTAATATGTGTAAACCATCCCAAATTTCCTCATCTAATGTTTTTAAAGTTTTTATTTGCACAAAACCCATATTAAACACCAAAAATCATGCAAAACTATGCATTTTTTATAGTCCATACAACTAAAAGTACATAAAAATTATTCATGGATAATATATTTTGAGTCATAAAAAACATATAGGAGTTTTAAATATAAAAATAGGTCATTACATGTGCTTTATAATTCCATTTCTCTTGACTGGTCACTATCAGGGTTTAAGGCATGTTTTATTCTTAAAGATTATTCATAAAAAATAAATCCTCTTTCTATCATAATGCACAAATATTTTATTTATGTGACCCATACATCACCTCCAAACACTATTTTTTCCCATTCAAAACCTCATGAAAGTTTTGAGTGTGAGAAGGTGCTCCTCGGGTTGCAAGCAAGCCATTTGAGAGGGGTCTAGGCTCTTAGCCCTTTTCACACAAGTCAGAGGCTCAATCCAACAAATGATTCCTTAATAATGAGGTTTTGAGACCTTAATAAATCCTTATAAAACCACATTGATACATTCATTGGTTTTATGATCTTACCAAACAAGAGAAGATTGCTTTTTGAATGACAATCATGTGTGAAGGGAGCCTGAAGAAGTCTTAAGGCCAAAATTGGCACTTTTCTTATTTTACCATATTTTTTATGACTCTTAAGGGTCTATAAATTCATATTTTACCTTAAAATATCTCCATACCTTCATACCACCCTCACCAACCTTCCTCTCTAATGACTTCACTTAGGTCTACCTGTATGTGAGAATTAGGCCTTACAGGAATAGACAGGGTTTCTAGTATTTATTTAAGTTTTGGGTGAAATTGAGGATTTTTGAGGTTATTAAATAATTTTTAAACATTTATTATATGTTTATCCTTTCCTCTTACCTCTTTTATATATTTAAAACAATTAATTCTCTCTTGGTAATGTAGGTATGCCTAAAGATGCCTCTTTGACTATGTAGGTAGGGGTAAAGATGGTCATTTTCCTCATGTTTCCTTTTGTCCTCAAGTGACCTTATGACTTGTTTATCTACCTGAGATAACATTAGTTCCATCTTTCTATACTTTTCTCCTTCCCTGGGCTTTAAACCAACCTTCTCTTGATAGTAACTTGTAGGTATACATTAGGGTGTCCTGAGTGCCTTCTTTGTTTAGGTCCTCACCTTCACACCAATAACCCTATCAATGATTCTTGGATTTGTTTTGATAATCCAAATTAGGCTCATATATATTTTCATTACACGTCTTCCCTATTTCTTCAGGTCTGATGCTAGATTGATTCATTAAGCATGCATGTAGGTAACCTTTAGGGAATTTGGAGTTTTAGGCTTGAAAGTTAAACTTTTCACTTATCATGGTGCTTAGATAATTAAACTTCATAGGATTTTTATTCACCATCTTAAAAATTTCATTTGCTACTTAATGACATTTTCATAACCCTATATCTTATAGTATATGCCTTCTCTCTCTTATCTACACATATACAAATATAGTTGGCCATTTGGTTATTAGAGTGTTAAGTCATGCACATTGACCTTCTAGAACTTGGTCATGATAGTTTGAAAGTGATAAAATTATGAAGGATTATTATTATTGTGTTACATCCTTGATAACATTCAAAGTGTTTAAAACTTTCCTTTTCTCACTCTTGTACTCATGCCTGTGTATATACATTAGGGCTTGTGAACTTAGTTTATTAACCACTTATTAACTTACAACTGGTTAGATGCTTCCAATAGTTTATGAACTTTTATATGCTTATATCACATTTAGGTATCTTATTTTTTCTTGTTCTTATTTGGATAGCAATCATCTTTTAGTATATAATAAGGAGCTATAGGCCTAGGGCCCATAGATCTCTTTGCTTGCACAGGGTACTTAGAAAGCCAATTCTTGAGCCTTAGACACTCTTATGTTGTATCAATTTTTTTAATTTTGTACAAAACCTATTAATATTTTATAAGACCTCTAAAAATGAATCATTTCATCCTCCACTTGTCTTTCTAGTCCATATAGACCTATACATACAGTCAGATCATGGTAAGGTCTGTGTGTTAGTAGTATTTGCTTACACAGTCTGCTTAGAAAGATAATTCTTGATCCTTGGACAGTCTAATGTTATATCAAATTTTTTTCTCTTTTTCAACACCTCTTAATAGTTTATATTCCCTCTAATAATGCATCATGTCATTCTCCACTTCTCCCTCTAGTCCATGCAGACTTATACATA